>JAOXOE010031532.1:0-11855 GCA_028565055.1 Phoeniculus purpureus
GTGTCTTTTGTTTTGCTTTGCAGGGGGGTTGCACTAGATGATCTTCAGAGGTCCCTTCCAATCCCTACCATTCTGTGACTCTGTGA
The DNA here is from genome assembly GCA_028565055.1 of Phoeniculus purpureus. NCBI lineage: Eukaryota > Metazoa > Chordata > Aves > Bucerotiformes > Phoeniculidae > Phoeniculus > Phoeniculus purpureus. Next base: position 87 of record JAOXOE010031532.1, read on the forward strand.
CCAGGGAATGGATGGAGGCAAGGAGAAGAGCACAGTCTTTGTTTGGGCAGAGATGCCTCATGTAGAATCCTGGGCCTGATCTTGGGCTGATGAGGGGCCAGCCAGCATTTCAGTTGCTCCTCTGTGTGTACTGCGTTATTTGGCACAGACTGAAGCGGCTTGAGAGACAGAGACCTCAGTTTTCCCTGCTTTTGCTTTTGTGAAATGCAGTTTAGCTTCGCTGCTAGTGAGGAAGGATCAGGAGATGGGAGGGGTCCTGGGATGATTTTCATTGTGGTCCTCCTGCTCCCAGGAGCTTACAGGACCACAGCAGCCAGGGTGCAGGTGATTTCTCCAAGGACTTGGATGGAAAGAATTGCTGGGAAGGGTTGAGTAGCTTATCCTGTTATAATGGGAGCTGCTTCAGAGCAGCCAGTTTCAGTTCTGCATTTTGAGCTGGACGTTGACCACCAAGAACTCTTAGACACCTTGAGGCCAGAACATGCCACCCAGAGATTCAGAGAAAAACAGAAAATAACCTCCTATGTTCATGATTTTGGAGCATCTCATGATTAAAGATCTCATGGCCTTTATTTAGCTCAGTCTCATGATTTTTTGAAATCTGATATGTGAGTTGTCAGGGATGTCCAGAGGGAACTTTGTGGAAGAAGGCACAGGAAAGGGAGAAGGGTGACAGTGAAGAGCAGGGATGATCTTTGTATAGGCAAGAGAGCACTGGTTATCCTGCACTCTTTTGTCCCACCAGCTCAGAGCTTGATGCTTATGCCCACAGAAGAATTAAACCAGATGCAGAGACAAAAAGGTATTTTGCTGTGTGTCTTACCATTTGAGCATTTGCTATCCCCTCAGAGAGCTGCTTGGCAAGCTGTGCGTGTGTACAACCATAGTGTGTGAAATGAGTGGATTTGGTGTTACTTTGCACGGTATTTTAAATCCATGTTACTCTCTTAGAAATATGTCTTGTCCTATCTGGAACAGTTAGCAACTGACAAAGGACAGCTGTCAGTCATTGCGAGTCAGTGGGATTTAGACCTAAACGATGTGATGTGTGCTTATGCATGTATTTATGTGTTATTTTACTTCAGCCTGTTTCTCGTGAAACTGCACTTTATAGAGCAGTAAAGGGAGTAGAAAGCAAAGGGAAGGAGAGAGACACAGACTCCTAAACAGATCTTAAACTGGTGTTTCTGCCTGCAAGAGGGTTGGGGCTGATTTTCATTTTCCTAGATGAGTCCCAATTCTGAACACATTAGTGAATAGGTAAAAGGCAAGACCAAACTACACGTTGCTGTTACGTAGCAGCGTAACATAGAGACCTCACAACGTGATGACCGTCAGTGTTAGTACTGAGTCTTACCAAGTGCATCTGCATGGCCTCTCTGAAGTGGCAGTAGGAGTTTTGCCATTGATTTCTAAGGGACGCAGATTTTACCTCTGCTCTTCAAATAGCACTGCTGAGTCTTCTACATAAAGTGGTACATGAATATGGTCATGCCCTAGTTAATCACAGTAACACCGATGGCTTCTGACTTCTCTTCAGTCCAGCTGCTCCTTCATTCAGAATAACTTGGTTACTTTTTCTGAGTAACTGTTCTCTAACTTCTCTCATAAAACCAGCCCTGGTTCATTTGTAAGTACCATTTGCTGTGAGGTAAGATTGACTTCCTCAAAATCCAGTTTTCATTTTTATTACTTGACTTGCACCTACATTTTAGGCAAATTTTCCCACGGTATGTATGTGTGCAGTCACTGGAGAGAGGTGGGTATCTGCTGAAGGTGTTGATCCAGTTCACCTAAGTCTAGCATGAGCCACTACACCCACACTTCAGCCATCTGAATTGATTTAAATCTGTATTTCCATAACAGTTAAACCTTTCTAAAACCATGCCTTCATTCTTATTCCTGGATGCATGGTCCTCCTGTTTCCCTTATGCCTGCTGTGCTATTCATCCCATCAGTCCTAGGAGGGACCTAGTCAGAAGATTGCTAACCCGACAATAAAGAAATGAATGGTGTTTTGCATCTTAGCCTCACACATCAGTCAACTGCAGGACTACAGGAATGCCAGCGCAAGGGAGGGGAGGGGGAACACGCAACCATGTTTGGAAAAAGGAAGGTGCTATGACACCTCCCACTCAGCCCAAACTATAGTGAAGCCACCCCCAATGTGGGTGTGTTGGATCCCAAAAGCTTTATCTCATGTCCCAATAGAGATTTTTAGGCTGATTCTGCAGCTAGTATGTTTTTAACAACTTTCTTATTACTTAATGCACTCATTGCTTTGGTGCAGATTGTCATTGAAGGTTAGTAGTGGTTTAGTTCCTAGAGGAAAAGGAGAATTAGTTTTCTTATAATGTACAAGATAGCAAATACATTTCTAATGATAGCTGGTTCATTATTAGGTCAATGGGTTAATGGGAATTCTTTGAAGAATTCAATTGCTGCATTTCTTTCCACTTTACATCACAGAATAACAGAACACTAGGGATTGGAAGGGACCTCAAAAGATCATCTAGTCCAATCCCCCTGCCACAACAGGATCACCGAGACCAGGTCACACAGGAACACATCCATAAAACTACTAGGTGCAGATTCTGAGTTAAAAACTACCATGTGTCTAGGGAAACTGGAAAAAAACCCACTTGAATATCAGTGCAGGTCAACTGCTTCATCTAGATAGGTATTTAATGTAGTTTTTCAGTTGAAAACAATCAGCAACTAGTACAGGTTTCTGAGAACTAGTCCCTACACAGAGATACTGGGGAAATACATTGCAGTAAACTGAAGCGTAGAATAATTCTACAATTATTCCAATGTCAGGAAACTCACCTGGATATGTTCCTGTGCGACTGGACATGAGGGATCCTGCTCTGATGAGGGGATTTGACTCGGATCTTTTGAGGTCCCTTCCAATCACTAGTGTTCTGTGATTCTGTGAAACTCATGGGTGAAACCCCAGGCAGATTTCTGCAGAGACTGGCTCACTGACGCACACCAATGAACCGTTTGAAACCTGTCATGTTCAGCCCACAAGCTGCTTGCAGTTGTGAAGTTACTTCTTTCATTTTTCAGATAGCTCATATTTACTTCCCTTTAGTCATCATTTACTGTTTATTCATTAAAGTTTTTCATTACTAGACTTGGAATAGAGAAAGACCACATCTAGCCAGTCTTTTGCGTTGCCTGTTCCAGTTACCTTATGCCTGTCATCCTGCTGTTCTCATATACATCAAGTTGTTAAGTAAAAATTTAAGTTAAACATCCTTGTAAAGTTCATCCTAAAATTGTAGGAGAGGTGTATTAAAGACAGGGTGGTTGTGAGTAGGAGGCACTCGATGATCTCTTGGGTCCCTTCCAACCCCTAACATCCTATGATCCTATGATCTCAAGGGCTTTTGAATTAGGAAGTATCACATAAAGGATGTGTGTAAAAGCCACAGGTCTCATCACTTTAGGATTCATCAATATTACTTGAAAGCCTGTAAGATCAGCTACTGTCCTGTCACAATATACCATTTGCTGGCTGGGGCTGAGGTTTTTCCAAAGCCCAGGAATCTGCCAGCAGATAAGGGGCAGCTGTGGCTTGTGTTATCTGACAGTGCCTGCTTTAGCCTCAGCAGCTGGAGGGACTAAGCGTCACATCTGCTGCATGAGTTTCACAAGTTGTGGTACGTAACTGTTTCTTTACGTGATTCCTAAACTGCTGACAGTGTGAAAAATGAACTAAGCCAAGGAAATGCCACGAGGAGTGAAGGGGAGTTTCATGGGCTGGGTGAGGTGGCTCTGTCAGCATCGCAGACCAACCCCAGACTGTGCAGTGGTTCTCTGGGCTGTGCTCTTACCAGCTGAGTCCCTCCAGGTCCCTGCTGCACTCTCCCTCCTTCTGTACTATTTTTTCCCACCCCCTCCAGGTCCTTGCTGCACTCTCCCTCCTTCTGTACTGTTTTTTCTCACCAGACTGCAAGTCATCTGCTCCGACAGCCCATCCCAGCCCTCCAACCTTCAGCTGCAAGCAGGCACACAGGCGCTTTTCATCCCAAAGGCTGACAGATACAGATCCCTTCCTTTTCAGCTCCTCAAGTAGCTCTTCCCTTAGGGCCTTCCAACTCTGGCTCCAGCCAGACACTGGCTTGTCCTTCAAGTCCACATGGGCTTCGCTTCCAGTTTTGAGGATTCTTTTCAGGCTGTGCCACAAAGCTCCCACAGAGCAGTGCTGTGTCCAGGATGAGGTGCCCGCCTTGGAAGTGACAAACCCAAGAACAGCACAAGGGCTTGTTCTATGCCAGCTGTGATCCCTGCTGGGAACACTTGCTCCTGTGGCTACTCCTTAAAGCCTCTTTTCTTAGTGATGTCTTAGAGTCACTGTAGAGATTTCAAAACCACTTTTGTAGTATATTTTGGTAAATATGTATAAAAAAATACAAAAATTCAACATCAAAGGATGTGCATCAAATGCAGTTCTCATTTGCATTACGGACTCAAGAGAATTGAGATTAATTTTAGTAACTGGGACGTCAATGATACTACAACTGAATGAATGTAGGACAAAGGATTTTATTGAAAGTTGAACTGCACTCTTGTAAATGACTTCTTTAAGCATCATAATGAAAAGTAGTAATAAACCTAATGCAAGAGAAATTTTCAGAAAGCTAGTTTTTTTGCTCTTAATCAGTTTTATGCCCATATAGGTATCTAAACAAGTGGCCTATACATTCTTGTTATATCACAGAGTTGATACAGACCCATCAGTGCCTTGCAGTTCAGGCTTTTATGTTTCACCTCTGTATTGCCATGGCATTTCCACAGCGAGCTACAGTGCCAGGAATCTGTCCTTTTAGCTCGCTCCTTTCTCCCCCTGTGTATTCAAGCCCGTGTGTTATTTGCTTTTGCCAAACATATCAGTCTGTTTTCAGAAAGCCTTCAAGATTGCATTCCTCTCTGAGTTGCAGAGTTACTTCACAGCATATCCTACCCCTTTTTTTAAAGAGACAAACCTGTGTCTAGTATTTCTGTAGGAGTTGGTGAGGTTTGATTGAAGCGTTTTGGTTCACAAGGAGGACTGGCAGTGCTTATGCAAAGTGGATCGTGAAGAAGCTTCTAAGAGGATGTAGTATCCTCTTAGAGCATCTTACCTGTGTGCACTTTGTTGGGCATATCCAATACACTGAGGGAATTTTCTGTCTTGCATGATACATACTGTTTCTCCCCAAAGAAACGCACTGCAGAGCATTTTAAAGTATTAAGGAACGTGTATCACGTAGTCTTGCCTGATACCACTGATCAGTGGAAACAGGAAGATGTTTATCAAGTGGTTTTCACATCATTTCATCGTTCACAGAAGTTCACAGAATCACTCTGGTTGGAAAAGACCCCTGGGATCATCAAGTCCAACCACCTACCCTACCTTACAAGTTCACCCCTAAACCATATCCCTCAACAACACATTATATGAGGGGAAAAAATGTTCCTCTCCCCCCTCCACCCCTTAGGTCAGATCTTCACCTTACAAAAGTACATCCTTTCTAAAGTGCTTGTATTATTTTTTAGCCAGTGAAAGCCAGTCATCTGCAATCATTTAGTAAGGTACAATGATAGTTTCCAAAGTTACTCGTGGGGAAATCACACTGTTCATGGCTTCAAGGCAGAAAGATCTGGCCCTACCCATGTAACAGGCTAAATTTTTTAAAGTGCTGTTCCATCTAACATCCAGTGGCTTGATTTAAATAGGTCAGCTGAAGAGCAGCCTCTCATAGAATAGTGTCAGTTTAACTGCTGTAGCTTCATATTGGACTTTAGTCTGAATTTACCACTTTCAGCAGTATTCACTCTTCTAGTACTGACACCCCTTTATCAGAAGACTTCTTCACAAATAAGCATTCCTAAAAATAATCTATGGGCTGCCAAGTTTGCTCTTTGATACACTGAGTATTATACTGAGCTTCTTAAAATGCCTCCATGTAAAACACAGTTACGATCACAGATTATCCTTATAGTTGATTACCACACAATACCTGTTTAGTCATGCAGTTGCAAAATGAACACAGAAGAGAGTTAATCGGGATTAGAGTGACAAAATCACTCCTGAACTGCAGAGAGAAGAGTATTTGACCAGGCAATGATTACCCCAAGGAGATGACGTGACCTGTGAAATACTGTCAAATAGTTTATCAAAGCTAGACTTTGAAAGTTCAGCAGACTTTCGTTTCTGTATTCCACAGCTTCCACAATTTACTTCTTAGTATAAAACGAAACAAGTTGGGAGTTGACAGAGTTTAAAAACCTTGATTGTATTTGAACAAAAGCTTTGACAGTTTTACACACCATAGTTCAACAAACCACTCATCAGTGTTCAGCTTTTTATCAGCTAGCTCTGTCAGCTGCCTACTCAGACTGACCATTCCTTAAGCATGTCGTAGAAGCCAGAAGCACATACATGTACTTTAACACATTCAGTATGTTTAGAATAACTCCATCAGTAGGTTTTATGTGGATCATCCAGTGATAATTCTGTGATTCCAGTGATAATTAACAATTAAAAAAAAAAAGCACCGCAGCTCTAGGTATAGAAACATTGGGTAACAATAAATTGACAGCTGTGCTCTGCCGCGTCACCTGCCTCCCCTAACTGCAAGCGTGGCCTTGCAGTCCCTATTCCTCCTTAAAAGCAGCATTTGCCTATCCAATTGAAACACTTGCTGGAATCCCACATTAGCTCTTTCAGCTTGACAGATGAATAGAGAACTCTCTAATCTATGCCATTCACCTGCCAAGCCATCCTACCTGCTTACAGACGACTAGATGAAACATGAGCCCCCTTTATCAATACACCAGCCGGCTTCCTATTTTTGGTTTAAATACTGCATTCAGGCTTCTCTTTCCAGTGCCTTGTTACAGGACTCACCAGTGCAAGCACCCATCAAAGTCACTTCTGTGTTCCCTCTTTGACAGAGTTTTATGACAGCTTAGTTATCCAAAATGTGAATCCAGGAGAACTTGTCTGTGCTTTCTGAAATACTTATTGGCACCCAACATGTTCAATGTTTAAGATGCTGTATCACAGATAAACTATCCGAAACAATCTGGGACAGAGACTGAAAACGGTTAATAACCACCATGTTTGAGATCCTACAAACCTGCCCTTTTATTCATTAGGAAATAGAAACCCAAACACGTTATCAGAAGCAATTTACTATTTGCTACATGAAATAAATGCAACAGGATTAGAATTGCTGTTAATATTTAGAAGCCACTGTATCTGGATGCTTGACTTCTTTTGAACAATTTTAATGTAACTACTGAACAAAAAAAGTCTGATTTGGTGCCAGTTTAGGGGACACGATCTACAGTTATGAAAATCTCTCTTGATCAGGCTCTGAGAGTTATGGTTTGTTGTGTTTCATGGATAACACATAAGAGTCAGACAGGTTAGCTTAGAAAAGATTGACCCCAACAGGTGATACTGAAGCACCATCTCAATTCAGGGTTGTATCGATATTTAACAAGACACACTTAGACAAGAATCGGTACAAGAGTGATAAAGTACTGCAAAGTAAAGCTTGTCTGGCCAGTGAGCTGCAAGAAACAAACACAGTGTTTATTTGCTTTGATTTCAGTTTGCCAGTCATCATACGGCAAAGATATATGAGCATAAGGGCTTCACGCAGGATTAGCTGTTCTGTCAAACACCAGGTTTGTATAAAACTCAGGTCTTTAACAAGTTATTAACCCCAAAGTCAGTGGGTAACAAAAGTTAATAACCCCTAATACTAATCTTGCTCAACGTGAGATGCTACAGTATTCGTACGAGAAAAATAAAACATGATGTTTTATTGAAGGAGCACTCTTGCCACTTTCCTCTTGCATAGAGTAATTCCCAGAGAGGTTTGCTGCAATAGGAAACAGTTCCACTAACTGGGGAGAACCTATGGAAAAGCCCAAATGTACAGGCTGACCTGCCAAATAGCTGAGACCCCTCTAAACTGTGATTTCCTTCCTCCTGGCCACAAAAGCCTCTTAAGGAAATTTCATATTTGAAAGAAAAAAAACCCTTCTACTCTGGTAGAGTCCAATCTTCTGAGCATTCTCCATTTCCCAGGAATAGTGATAAGATTTGACAAAAGGAAGAGGATGAGTAAGCTCATGGGGGCAGATTTATTCCAGTAAGATTCACTTGTGTCTTGGCTTTTCCCTGCACCTATACCATATTACAAACAACAGAATTTATAACAAATAGGTGAAAATTAACAGCTTGATAGGACTACACAGAAATGTAAACTCAACTTGCTGCAAATAACTAAATAGTAAACAAGTAGTAAATAGTATAATTAACATTTTCAAGATTGAAACAGAACAAGCGATCCTCTACTTCCCCAATCACCACTTAAAACTTGGCTATCTTGAATGAAATGATCTCTAAAATGAAAAGATCTGTGAATTGTGAATATGTTCAAGATAAACCTCTTTAAAATGTTATTATAGCTGTGGTGCTTACTTAGCTAGTGATACTATTTCATAGATACAGCCTGCAAGGGAAAGTAATTTTCCTATAGAAAACACTTTTTGAAATCAGCTACCCTGTTTATTTCCAGAAGCACTGAAAACTTCATTATGCAAAGTCAATTTACCTAAACAAACTCAAGGGATAGGACCTTGCAGGTGGAGGAAAATCCTCTTTGTGTTTCCAAATTCAAAGTGACAAGCTGATGTTTCATATACTAGCAGAGCAATGCCAACACTTGTCTCCATTGTTGATTCCTGGCTGAGGAGAACTCTGACTCTCCGTGCTTAATCAGCTTCTGGGGCTGTGCAGCTCACTATTACCAAACATAAAGCTGCAAAAAAATTGAACTTGAAAGGAGAAAAGAAAAATCATTCCGAAGTGTTTTTGAAGCAACGCATTTCTAAAAGCCAGAGAAAATCCATCTTATGGCATTCACACGACAGCAGCTCAGGTTTATCCAGTCAGAGCACATGGTGTTTGATATTCATTAATGGTCTTATGACAAATCGATGTATTTCCATCTGCAGGTATAAACACGTTGCTGAAGGTTTCATTTCTCAAAAAAGCGTATAGTGCATGAGGATCTAAAATCTAAGTTTATTTTTTCCACCAAGCCTTTGTGTGTTTCATTTTAAATACATTTCATATTTGAAACTACTCCTGGCAGGAAAGGAGCAGCACCTTGAGAAGCTGCCTTTGCCAACAGTCTCATTTTATACCAGAGAGCTCTGTTTTTCTAGTCATTTACTCTTGAATCCTCCAAACACATTATACTTATTTAATCTCTTATGAAGGCCTCACTGCATTTCAGCTCAGCATATGGTGAGTGCTCAGAACTCATCACGCTTTATCAGGTTTAGCTTCAGATACTTTTAACATAGGAAGAAATGGGGTATGAGGACTCATGATTGTCACAGTGCTACTATTGCAAAACACACTTATTTCCTCTAGTTTGCTCAGGATAGGTTATTCACCCACCAGAACACTCTTGATAACGAATCTGGCAGAGAGACATATCTTCAGTCATAAAAACCTAAGACATGATCATAAACAGTTCAATAATTCACCTGGTTTTTAGGTTTCCAGATAATATTTAGTGTATTTTTTTGGCAGATAACAAACTAAAAATGGATCAGCAATGGGCCCTTGTAGTCAAGAAGGCCAAAAGGGTGTTGGGATTGATCAAGAGGAGGGTGTCTAGTAGATCAAGGGAAATTATTCTATGCCTTTATTATGCTTTAGTGAGGCTACACCTGGAATCCTGTGCCCAGTTCTGGTCTCCCCAATTCAAGAGGGATAGAGAATTAATTGAGACAGTTCAACACAGAGCTATAAGGATGATTTGGGTCTGGAACAGCTGCCTTATGGAGAGTGAGAAAATTGAGACTTCTTAGTTTGGACAAAAAAATGCTACGAGGGGATTTAATCTCTGTCTATAAATCCACAAGGGCTGGGTGTCAAGCAGAAAGGAATCCTCTCTTTTCAATGGTGTCAGACAGGACAAGGGGTGATAGATGCCAGCTTGAACACAGGAAGTTTCACCTCAACTTGAGGGAAAACTTCTTTACACTCAGGGTTATTAAGTATTGGAACAGGTTGCCCATGGAGGTTGTGGAGCCCCCTTCTCTGGAGATGGTTCAGAGCTAGCTAGATGCAGTTTTGTGTAGTTCATTCAGGCTTTTTAGGCAGTTATGCTGTTCAGTAACTTGTATCCTGCTTGAGCACAAGGGTTGAACCCAATGGCCTTTGAAGGCCCCTTCCAATCCTAATAAACTCTGTAAACTGTGTATTTACACTGTCCTAAATTACTGGACCTCGCTGTAGATATCTTCCCTAGACAGACATAAAAGTACCTAGAGCTGCTAATGTTTAAGACAATTAAGATGAAGAATGTGGATCATGAATGAGTAATTTTTGCAAGAGGTTTAACATCTGAGACCTAGAACTTGCTGGAAAATTCAACAACTAGATTAACAAAAAGATACTATTTGTAGTTCTGACCATCCAGGTAGATCTCAATGATGAGTTATGGTGTGGGAAGACGAAGCCTTAAAAAAAGGACAGGAATAGGTCACTAAACATGGTTTTCAGATGAGGATTTTGCACAAGATAAACAAGACACCTGGATGAGAAGAGTTAAGCTTATTTAACTTCTACTCAAGTGGCAAATCTTTATTAATTTGATTACCGTTACCAAACCCACGTGTGAGTGAAGAATAGAGATGTTACCATCTGAACTCTCAGCTTTCCTCTTAAACACTCATATACAGAACTACTTATTTCTTGTTGAAATCAGCTTATAACATTTCTATATCCGGTATACTTACATCAAGCACTATTGAGCAATCCAGGATCTGCATTTGAAGTTACACAGGTGTTTAGTTCCCTTTAGAGCCTCACAAGTAAAATTACAGAGGTTGTTACTGTAATGGAAACAGAACAAGAAGAGAGATCATCTCCTAAATTGCTAAAATTACAGGTTCAGTTTCCCCTCTGAAGTTGCTTCACTGCAGCTATACTTGGAGAAAAAGCCCACAGATGAAGGAAACATCTGTCACAACAGATAATACAATTAAAAGAATTAAACAAGTCCTGCTTCAAGTCTGGAACATGAGCAGAATAGAGTGAAATGCAAATCCAGGCTGAAAGTTCAGCTGTGTATGTTACCAGCCAGCATATCCTGGACAGGAAAGCTTATAATCCCTTCTGCTAAACTGGGGCATATTGTCCTGCCCTATTACCCTGTAATCTATTTATACAAAGAAATCAGAGAAGCAAAGAGAGATATTTGCAACTTACATAGATCAGAAAGAGTAAGTCACTTCATAGCCATTTTATTACTTTTTAGTTGGTTTTTTTTTGTTTTAACTACAGCTCTCTTTGGAGCAACATGTAACTACGGAAAATGCAGATTCCCAAGTTCCATAGTTTGATTCCTTCCTGTAGTAAACTCACCTGGTTGCTTAGCTCTGTACCATGGCTGACATCACCAGGCAAGCATCACTGACCTTCAGCAGTGAAACGAAACATTCGCAGGCAGTAGCATCTCAGCACCTGAGGGACATAAAATTAGGTAAGCTATACATGCAGTAACACACTTCACAGCATCACAGAATCTTCCTGGTTGGGAAGGACCTCCCAGGTCACCAAGTCCAACCACACACAAAACAATACAACTCAACCCCTGATCAAACACCAGCACAAAACACACTCCACCAGATCAAACACAAAATAATCCCCCTACAATCTCTCTCACCAGAGCCAGAGCA
>JAOXOE010031533.1:0-11855 GCA_028565055.1 Phoeniculus purpureus
GGACTAGATGATCTTTCGGGGTCCCTTCCAATCCCTAATGATTCTATGATTCTATGATTCCCAGAGCAGAAGAAACTACTCACACTGGGAGTCTTTCTCTGCCCCCCCGGCAGTGATGGGCTGCCTGTGAGGGGGTGTCGCTATGTCTGGAGGATGGCAGTATTCCTGTAGAAACAGGGAAGGGAAAGGACAGGAATAGAGCCCTGCAGAAGTGCAGGTAGCCAGCTGTACTGCCCAGGCTGGCCCTGGAGATGCCACAGTCTGCCCCCGCATTCCTGGAATAGGTGTCGGTATGAATGCCAAGACTAATCTGCTTTCAGACGACACAGTCTGTAGCTTTTCTTGCTTTGACGTTATCTTGAGAGAAAAGTTTTGCAGAACAGTTCTTCCAAAAACCATCTTTGGGTCCCGGTTCCAGGGGAGCCAGAACTCTCTTTTAGCTCTTTTCATTGGACCTGTTTGCTGTCCTCGAGTAGTTAAAGGTGACAGCAAGAAGAGGCACGTGAGCATGCATTAGCCTCTGTAGGAGGGTTTCCCAGGCTGCAGCTAGGCCAGTTGTGCTGGTTTTGATTTCTTTGCTGGAGATGGGTGCAGAATGATGCAAACATGCGGGTAGAGACTTCTTGCTCTGATCCTGCCCCTGCTGTTAGCCTGCTCGATGGCTTTGGTTAATGCAGAGACAGTAGAGCTGCAGGCAGCATTGCCTTTGTTTCCTAAAATCTAACCTCACTGCTCTGGCAGGAGCCCAGATGTTTTTAGGTTCCCTAAAGAAGGTAAAATAATAAGATAGAGTCTTCTGTGGGTTTCCCAGGAGCCTCAGTTGGTGCCCCACAGCCAGCCCCAGTGGTGCCATTTTGTGCGCGGTGCCCGGCGCCCTTCTCGGGGAGAGGCAGGAAATGGTGGCAGCAAAGGCGCAGGGCCTTGGCAGAAGAGTTGGATGTGTCAGCTCAGGTTAGAGAGGAGGCGTTAAAACTCATGTTAAAATAATATTTAATAATGTTTAAAATAATATTGTCCTGCTGAGAGCCCTGTGCCTATGGTGCTGGGTGGGCTTAGCCACCTTCCAGGGACTGAGTTTCCTGAAGTCTGAGGCAGCTGTTGCTGGCTCCAGAGATGTGTGTTGAGCTGGTCCTTGAGTGCTGCCTTCTGTCCACCTCAGGGGTCTTCCAAGTTGTCCTGGTTGTGGCTGAGAGAAGGAGCCACCACACAAGACTTCTGTGGAGCTACTGTTGGGAGTGAAATACCTCCGTCTGTGCACGGTCAGCAACTTAGCTAAATACACAGCCGGAATAAAAAAGCACAGCTGCTTCTTTATTTTTTATGTTTTTAATTGCAATTTAGAGGGAATGAATTATATTGAGAAGCACCTTTCCTCATCTCTTCCAACTATGAAACTAAGTCTTGCTCTAATCTATGTGGAGTGTTTCTTTGGATGGACAGAATTAGCTGGAACTTAAGCTTCCAATTAGACATTCACAGGCAGGATCGCTGGTTTCTTAGGAAACAAATTATCAATGCTTATGTGCTTTATTGTCCTTTACAATTGAATTTCAGTTATTTGGCTCATCTGAGACATTCTTTTTGTGCTGTGCTTGTGCCTTAAGTCCTTGAAACTTAGGCATGACTGTTTAGTGTGATCTGCAGGAATCTACTATGGTGCTCGTTAACTCTTTGGGTCTGTTTAAATGGAAGTAGTATTTCATTTGAAAAGGAAAATTAGAGATAGATATTCAGAACTATTAAAGATCTTTTCATTAGTAAAAAAATCCAACCAATCCACAGAGCAAAGCAAACTACTCCAAAAAGCCTGTTAATTCTCCATACATAAAAAACCTGCCTGAGAGAGTTCAGGCACATGTGGTTTTGCGACGTGCAAGCTGACTGGATTTGTTTGGTATGCTAAATGTATAGCTGTGCTGTGCTGATATGATTCATATTATATGAAGATTCTTTCTCCCTCCTCCTTTGACTTGCTGTAATTTTTTAATCTCATCCGCAAAAAAAATCCACTATGGTATATAGAAGAAGGATTTCTGTTTTCCTAATGGCAGTTGCCTCTAATTGTTTTCCATAAAATCCTGGGTTTCATTTGTAAGAAATCTGAGTATCCTGCATTCCTTGGACATAAAAGCAATTGGTGTTTTAGAATAGTCAGTTTTAGAACACTTTTGTACCCGCAGATGCTTTCTCAGATGCTCAAGTGCAATTAAATTAGGCAGTAATTTGTTTTCTATTAATTAAGTTTTGTCCAAAATTTAATTTCTAATTTTGTTAGCACCTTAATGTATTTTCTGGTTTCAGATAACTTAACCTAGTCAATCTGTCATTGGAAATGTTGCTCTTTTGTGTATGTGGGTAACTGCAATGTTTGTCACCGCCACACTGCTGTTTATGTAGTTGCCGGCTCTGAATGCCTAATCTTAGTTTTACATGCCTCCCTGTCCCTGGTGGAGTAAATTTGAATTCCACTCTTGGAGGACAAATGTCCTGTGCCCAAGCAGGGTTCCCCACAAGTGGGAGCAGAATCACCTGTGACTAGAGGGGTCAGCACAATCAGCTCTCCTGGGCTGGGCACCACAGACCACTGAGGCAGAGCACCCTCAACTTCAGATTTACAGTCACAGGGGAGATCTTTGCACTATGCTGTGGAGAGCTGCCCAGTTTAATTCCTATGAGTGTAAAGCAATATCAGATTATTCCATTTCATCAGAGAATGTGGAAACAGGCAAATCTCTGCTTCTAGCACTGCTGTGCACATTTTTCAATAAACGTGTGTCATGATTCCACTTGTGAGTTGAACTAAAACCTGGTTTGATGTCCAGGTAATGTGGAAACAGTTTCCAGAAGAATAATACCCAGTTCTAAATTAATCTTAGTAACAGCAAAGTAACACTAGAAATTAAATGAAATGTATTTTAAGGCAATAAATCCTGAGACTAACAAGACAAGACAAAATTAAAGTTCAGATCCTGCAGGAGCCTCAGGGCATGCAGGATATCTTAGAAATACGTGCTGCCCTTACGTCCTGGTGAGATACTTCTGCTCAACCTAACCTGTCTGAAACAGAATGGGTGTTTTTCCAGTGGATGCAAATACATCATCCGTTGTCTTGCCTACTCTTTGAAGTGTACACATGCCTTTGCGGAGGGTTGTGCCAGAAGTTTAAGCCCATTATGCTTTTTCTCAAAGATAGTAGAATTTACATTAAGATCACTGAATGTGTTTCCACAACATAAACCATGTAGTTTCTGTAAATCTGTGCTCACAACCTTTGTTCTGTTTGGTTGTATATCAGTTGGTTTTATTTAATGAAACTGCCGCAGGTTGGACTATCTCTTTCCAGTTATTTAGTGCATGACCATGAAACAAGTTACTGTAGACAGAAACTCAAGTTTGTGCTTTTGAAAGCAAATGGTATCTTGCAAGTCCCAGCAGCCCCCTAACATAAATTCTCCTTAGTTATGCTGACTGCATTTCGGTCTTGGCTATTTGGAAGAAACCAGGGCAATCAGAAATACTAAATGCTAGGCTTATAACAGGAGCAAAGAAATACTTCCGGAGTATTTGCTCAACATAAAACTGTTAAGATGTATTTCTTTTATTGTGGTGTGATCTACCCATTTTAATCTTCCTGAAATGCGTGTTTAAAATACAATCTTTCAA
Organism: Phoeniculus purpureus; assembly: GCA_028565055.1. Classification (NCBI taxonomy): domain Eukaryota; kingdom Metazoa; phylum Chordata; class Aves; order Bucerotiformes; family Phoeniculidae; genus Phoeniculus; species Phoeniculus purpureus. Next base: position 3,664 of record JAOXOE010031533.1, read on the forward strand.
TAGGAAAAGGACTTTGAGAAAATTAGCCTTGTAGGGTTAGATAACACATCCTAATTATAGAGCCTGAGCCCAATAGGCTTTATCAAAATACATCAAGTGACGAAAAAGAAACAAAAAGAAAACAATTTTGCTTGAGTCACTGGAGCTTATATAAGAAAGGAAAGCAAGACACATTAGCTTCTCAAGGTTGGCTTAAAGCAAGCTAAAATTTCTGGGGTAACAGACACACGGGGAGGACTCTGAAGAGCTCGAGATGAAACTTGAATTTGTAATGTGGTATTTATAATTAATGTGAAACAGGTTAGCATCCCCTTTACCTGCCCTTGTTACACCAGTTAGATAAAAATTAATTGTGCATTGCTTGAACTCTTCATTGGCAGGATAAACATTTCTCGGAGCTGTTTAAAGCTCCAGTCTAAAAGTGTATCATCAGGGGACATGAACATTAATTGGCAAAAACTGATCGTATGATTAAATTATAAGACTGAAAATACCTTATAAATAGAATACCTTGTGGAGGAAGCCAATAAGAATGAAAATAATCTGTGCTTTATATTAAAGACAATGTACAGGAAGCCACAGATGTCTCTGGCTAGTGAACACAGAAGCTGAATCACACTGGCTGTTTTTCAGGTGAATAAAAGCTGCACCGGAGAGGCCTCTCATTGATGGCACACTCTTAAGTTTCTTTGCTACAGTAAATCATGTTAGAATACTGCTCCTGCCTGTCGGAGTAACTTCCAAATATTCTGTAGTTAGTTGACTGTGCACCCTGTAATCCCAGTTCCCAGGACTGCATGTAGAATCGCAAGATTCAGGCCTGCTCAAGGTTGTGTGTGAAATCTGGCATCTGGATCAATCTTTCTGCAGCCAGAATTGATGCTTTAGGAATCCTACAGTCTTGACTCTGTTTTTACCTGAGTATTTCTCCATTATTTCCTAGATCAGAAATTGAGTACGTGCAGGTTAGACACTTTGATCTTCAGCGCGTGGCATTATGCACAGTCTGTTTTGGAGCACCTTACCTCCCCCAGAAAGTAAGAATTTTGGTATAGTTGTGTGTTACTAACACTTCAGGTAGAGCTCATTACAGGCTAACTGCAAATTAGCTGTATGTCTCAGTATGCAATGACTCTGTGAATGGAACAGTGCAATTACTTGTCCTGCACACCTATGGTACCTGCAGTACCCATGGATGATTCTTCTACCAGCAAAGAAACTTCTGAAGGAAGTCCAGATTACTTCTTTGAATGGAATGTCTTGCAGAAAATCCATTACTTAGGAGCTTTGGGACCTGTTGTTTTTCTGGTTGTTGCTTTTCTCCTGTCTGCTGCTTTCGTGCTCGTATCACTTTGGACCGGTATGTCCTCAAAACTTGAGCCAGAAGCCTCCTATTGACCTTGGGCGACTTGAAAGCTGTGTGTTGTGGCATGTATAACTCAGCAAATCAAGCCATTACGCAGAAGTTTTTTGTTTGTTAATAAATTCAGAGAAGTGAAAGGGTTGTTCTTGTTTTTGTCGGACAGATCTAGTTTACCAGGGGTTTGTTCTTGGCTTTTTTGCCATTAGGGTTAAGAAACAAAAGAAACTCTTTGTTTGTTTGTTTGTGCTGTAATCATTAGACCTGGGTAGTGAATCCTTTCTCTGGTTCTGGGGAGAACCTGGTGAGTTTGATAGTTAGTTGTAACATCTCTGTGCCTCCACAAGTCCAGGTAATGTGCAATTATATGTATTTTCTTGTTCAGGCATACAAAACCCTACTCTGCCTAAAGATTTAAGGATTATTTGTAATTCTCAAGGACAAATTATGCATCTGATCTTTTGAAATGCGGCTTCTGCCTAGATAGATTAACTAATAGGGACACAATTTGATTCCTTTTTACTGTCGTATTCTTTTTGTGCACATGCTTTTCTGATAGCCTTTAAGCCAGCCCGTATCTTTATCCCACTACCCATGCTAGCCAAGCCAAATTATCAGACAGCTGGAGCCATTCAGATTGTGATTCTTTTTAGGAGATAAAAAAATAGCACTAGTTCAGTGGCAAAATATTCCACAGTTTAAGTGCGAAAACACCCTTGTATCTGGAGCCATGTGAAAGCAGGCACATGAGCCACCTCACAGGTGGGTGCCGAGCAGGGCAAGCCTGCGAGCAGCAGCATTGTGCTGAGCCTTTGTTGGGTGTTTTCTTGGTCGCCTCTGTAAATAAGCACAAAAAGTGAGGAAATAACTGATTTGCTGATATGATCCAGTGCTACAACAATGGCTATGCAGAAGCCTTCTGCTCTTGTGAAGGATTTTTTTTAGCTAATTTAGGATGTGTGCTGGGGTCAGGATTTGGGCTCCTGTTGTTTATTTTTGAAGCATCTGCAGAGAAAAGCAACATGTGCTCCATTGGGTTATTCTGAACTTGCTGGCTTTGCTGCAGACTAATGAGCCTGACACAGAAGGCTGCATTCCGAATGGTGACAATTATGTGATTAAAATAGCATTAGGAGGTGTAAGAAAAATTCATACCCTATTTTTAATATAAAAGGCTAAAAATTACCTGGCAAGATGCAGCAGCATCTGCTGCCTTCAGGTTATTGCACAATCACAGGCCTCTGTGTTTTGGGCAGAGAAATGGACCTCAACACAATTAGAAGGAAGATGTGTTTGAGAGCTGAAAACCTGGCATTTGCAAGAACCATTTACCTGAGGACTGTGAAGGTCACACTTTCTAGAGCATTTTTTCAAATGTGTGGCAGCTCATTGAGTGTACAGCCCTTTCCTGGTATAATATACGTTCTGCTGCTGTCTACAGCCTGGGTGACTGTAGGGCTTCCAACCCTCATTACTTTTGGCTCATATTTTGCGTGTATGGTATATTGAAATTCTACAGATTTATGGGCAATCACTGGCCTGAGAACTGAGCTAAAATATGGTTGAATGTGTTTGGATTATTAGAGTTTCTGGACAGATGGTAGAAAATAGCAAGTAGATGTTCTTGCTGCAAGGAAATTTGAGATGATGGTGCCATCTCAACTTATACCGACTGATAGAGTACTGCTGTTTGCCTGTGGTTCCCAAGATCACCTAGAGCCTTTTGAAGGACTGGGTAAAAAGATTCCTTAGTTAGTAGGGTGGTAATTTTAAGGACTGTTTACAGTATTTTATTGCCTTTCTAGAGCATTGCCACGAATTAACCAAGAGCTTGTGATTATGCCTCGCTTTGAGATGTGAAAAATACTGTATAACGAATCTAAAAGGTTGAGCGGTCAGAAGAATGAAAGAACATGTGAAAATTTCTCTGAGATTTCTATGCCAGAAAAAGTCACAATAATAACAATAGTATGTTAATCTCTCATCATAGGTACTCTGACTTACATAAGCGAGTTCAGAGTTCTCGTATAAACTGGTATTTACAAAGGCAATCTACTTTGGGGAGGTTTTTGCCAAAGGGGCTAAACTTTGTTAAAGCATCCAAGAAAGCCTCTCATTTGTTTTAATGGCAAAAAGAAAGAAAAGGAGCAACCAAGCCTTCGGCCCAGCAAATTCCAAGAATAATCTGTAATCAGCTCCTCCATTAAATAAATGTTGGCAGGAAAACTTGGGAACCTCTGGTTTCTGCAGCTCTGCTTGGTGCGAATTTCTGTTTTGAAAAGTGAGCAGCAGTCTGTGAGTGTGGGCTGTTACAGACAGTGATTAATGTTCACCCGCCTGTTATAAGCTTCTCTCCATCTGAAATTTTAGTCTGCACGTGAGTTTTATTTGCAACCTTTTCTTACTATCCTTGAGGGCTAAAAACTGAGAGGTGAGGAACTGAATTTCTCATCTAATTACATCATCCTGGGTACAAGAGTTTCAACAACTTCCCTAGACATTGTTGAACTTTGGATAAATTTAGGCAACTGAGATGACATGTTCTGGGAGAAGAATTGCAATGACAGAAATAAATATGACAGCCTGCTTGGAATTGTATTAACCTTAACATAAACAAATGCATTTCTGAGCACCAAACAGCATTTATTTTAGGTCAAAGCACAAGTAAGAGGAAATAAAATTAAGATCTTCAAGCAAATGTGATATTTTAACTGCAGCTCATCAGTTCTGACAGCAGATATTGCCTTCTCTGCATATTGGAGTAATTCCTGTAAAGATACCTACACTTACCACCAAATACTGGCAGTATCACTGGCACCATAGTAAGTAAACTGATGTTTTATATGTTAAGGCTGCTCTTGTCCCCAGTTCCCCTGTGAACACTCATTCTTTTACAGTGCGTGGTGGGGTTTCAGGAAGCCTGGTGGCGTGTGGTGCTTACAGGACAACAGGAGCTCCCAAATAGCTGGTGGGAAGTGAAATTACTTGTGAATGCAGCCTGCTCACCTGGCTCGTGTGATGCCTGCAAGAGAATCTAGACCCTCGCCCCACCTTGCCTGCAGTGCAGCATGCATCACTGGGGACATGGGAAGGCCCAATGCCCTGGTCAAGGGCTGATGAACCACCTACAGTGCAGAGACCCCAGAGTGATGGAAGAGGCAGCAGGGACGATGCAGGGATTGCTAGTGTGCCAGAGGGGCTTTGATCATACCTCTTTGTCTCCCTGCTTTTGGGAGGAAGCGTTGCTGAAATCCTCATTTCTGTACAGAGCCCAGTATTAAGAGTGCAGCTCCACTGCTCTTAGTGCTTCTTGCCGTATTTTATTAAAAAAAGAACAAGTGGAAAAGGGAGCTCTTGTGACAGAAAGGAAAAGGGTTTTAACATGGGAGAATACCCTTAATACATTGCCCTCTCATTAAACAGGCAGAGAATTCACTTGGTTTTATTGATGCAGAAGGCCATGCTTTTATTAAAACAATAAGACGGTGTATTCAGGGGAAGTGGTTTATGTTTGGGAATTTTTGCTTTTATGACACCTTAACAGCTTTTGGAATAAAGGGCTTTGTACAAGAAATAGAAGGATGTGAAATAAACAGACCTGTGCAAGGCTGAGAACCCGTGCAAGGCTGAGACATTATTGGTCAACCAAAGTAGGATGAATTTGAGGACAAGTATTGAACACTGCACGCTGAGAGTAAAATGCACGTAAACGCCAGCATTGTGGCTAGAAGCTGGCTTTTGGCCTGCAGTTCTTTCTTACAGAGTCAGTTGTCAAAGAAGAACTTTATTTTGTTGTTAAGGGGATGAAAATCCTGTTCCATAATGTGATTGGACTGGGAAACATCCTCATGGGTACATTTGCCTGTGAGCGTTATTGGTAGCTTGCCAGGGAAGCTGTTCTGTCAGAGGCTGACCTGTGGGATCATATATGATCTGTGGTCTGTAACTGACTGTGACATGATCTCTCCAAATGCGGTTTCTATGCAACCTGCATGTGGTGCTATTTTATTTTCTTGCCTTTTTTTCTTGCCCTTCCCAAGCTGGCACCTACCCCAGCAATATGTGGGATTTTTACGTTTCTGGTTGTTAGCCTCGCCTTTTCTCAATGAAAATAAAAGAGTTCTTTAATCCTCACCCATCTTCAGCTTCCAAACAGCGCCTCTTACAGTAACAAACAAAGCTTAGCTGGGTATAAATCATTTGACTAGAATGTCTTTGGGAGTGGAGATGTTCAGGTACAGTGATTGTGGGAGTTAAAGAAAACTGTCAAGGGGCTTCTGTGCTTTATTTAGGCTTCTTGGCAGTGGCGGGAAAATATATTTGCTTGCACATTTTTAGAATTTTCTGAAGCTGCTGCTTGGGTTGTGAGAGATGTTGAAGATGATTCTGTGATGTCTGCAGGGTCTTCTTAGGCTCAATAAATATAATAATGCATTAGAGTGTCATAAAATGTATCTGGAGGAGTCTTGTCTTCTGTGGGGTCTAAAATGACCTTAGGGTTAAAAAAGGGGTATTTAAAACTGCACAGAAATGCTGTGTAAACATCCCAGCTTCTTCTACAGACTTGGAGAAAGTGGTAATTTTTACATTTGCTTTGGGGTGAGCGCTGTGCCCAGATTATCTCAGCTGGACTCTTGCTTTGATGGTGCAGAAATTAGCTGGCTGTGCTGACTCGCTGTGCTGACACACTATGCACCTGCATCTGTGATGCTGTAAAGCTCAATTGCTTGGGAGACCTTTTACTGTCAATAAGCAGTTTACCTGCTCCCTTAATGATGAGATTCCTTGGTGTCCAATCTAACAGCAGAACATTTCACTGACCAGACTGTTTATCCTCACATGAAGTTTCTATAGAGATGTTGTCTGTAGCAATGCTACTACCAGAAACCTACCTAGGAATTAATGCTTTGAGCCTAGTGCAAATATTCAAAAGTTTCAGCAAAAGGACTGTATTTAGCCAGGAAGTAAGAAGTGTGCACAAGATCTTATATCTACAGAAATCCACATTGAATTTTTGGGGCTTTTCAATGTGACTGTTACCTGTGTGGAGGCATATCTTGGATAACACTTTAACCAGGTGAACCAGCATGGTGTTCCAACAGTAACTTCACTTTGGCATTCCTTGCTTGCACTGCATCCGTTGCTGCACTACTGAGGATTACCCTCTTTTGCCTTAATTTTTTGCTGTTTTGTCTCTTAGGGTTTTCTTTTATCTTTCTTAAGCCATTTAAACAGTATTTCTGTTTCCACTACCTCTAAAAAACATCTTAAGCCTGAAAGAGTCAGCTTTCATTGGAATGGGACTTCTGGCCTCATAAGAATTAAATTACAGGAGTTTGGAATAAAAACACTGCAGAGATTTTATATGGGTTGATAATGCCATTTGTTGTAATTTCTAACACTGCTGTCATCAAATTAGTAGCTCAAGCTTTTCCTAACATTCTCCTCCAGGAAAATAAACACCAACCAGCCAACCCAACAACAATCCTGATCGCAGTGTTTGCATTGAGCTGCTTGGGGAAAAAACTGCCTTGTGTTCATTGAGTGAGGATGACTAGAGGTTTGTAGAGGCAACCTGGAGGTACATATTATAAGCCAAATTAGTCTGCAAGAGACATTAATTTGGCAGTCTGAATTGACTGCTCTGATTTCAAGGACCTACGGCCACCAAACAGCTTTATGCAACTGTAGATTCTGTTCTGCAGTTTAGAGCTAAGTAAGGGGCAATGCAAAATGGGAGAGAAGTTGGTAGGCTGTTCCATATGTGGGTGATCTGCACAGAGCACCTCTACACATAGTACTGGTTCATGGAGGCAGATTGCAAAGGGGGAGCTCAAATTCCAGGTGATGCTTAAATCACCGTTTATAGATACTAAAGTTAAGGAGCTGTGGTTCTGCAGCCACGAATGAGTTACAGTAACCCAGATGTGATTATGTGAAAACACAAATTGTGGTTTGTTACTGAGGCTTGGATCTTTCTTTTAGACCATCACAAGCTATGCTGAAAAAAGTGCTCAAGGGAGACCTGGTGCAAGAGAATGTTTCTCATGAGCACTGACCTAGTCAGGGTCAAGAGCAAAATGTGTCATCTGTAGAAGGGTAAACAAAGGGGTATAGTGGCTGCCATATAAAATGAGTGACTGACAGTGACTGCCATAATAAATGAGACTTCATAAAAGGCTATAAAACCAATTACCCATTCTCCGAACACAGAGCACAGGCATAGGATAAACTATTACTCCAGATTGTGCTCGTGCTCTTGCTACAGCAACGTAAAGATGAGTAACAGCTTACAGAGGCAGGGCGTTGTTCACACACCGGGCTGGAAGTCCTGGATCCGAGTAGCTCAGCTGGCTCAATACAGCTGGGACATAATGTAAGATTCAGAAAAATTAAGGATCAATCTGTAGCACCATAGACTCTGCAGAACTGTAGAATCGTAGAATCATCATGGCTGGAAAGGACCTCTAGGATCATGAAGTTGAGCTCTCATCCCAACATCTCCCTAACCCCTAGACCATGAAAGTATGTGAACAGAATTTGGTATTTACAAATCAAGTTTTACCTGGTAGCAGAAATTCGTCCAATGCAGATTTTTGTAAACTAAAAACATATGGTCTATATAAATACACGTGAAGCAAGAGAAGTTTGGCTTTAGCTGGTGGGATCTGAAAGCCCATTCAGAGAATTGTCTTGGGCCTGAGCTCTCTGGACCTGTGGCTTCAGATAATGGTCTGTACTGTGTTGGCAGTGCACACAGAATCACAGAATCATCATGGCTGGAAAGGACCTCCAGGGTCATCAAGTCCAACCTTTATCCTATTATCTAACT
>JAOXOE010031534.1:0-11855 GCA_028565055.1 Phoeniculus purpureus
TCCTGGGAGCGGGAGACATGTAAGTACTGATGCAGATACATTTATGACTAAAGTTCGTTCTAAGTTTCTAAGTTCTAAAAAACAAAAAAGCATGGCTAAAGAAAGAGAAAAAGAACCTGTAGCAAATATAGCGGAGGGTGCTATGCCTGTTGCAGATGTGGAATATAACTTTACAGAATTAATTCGTTTTATGGAAATCTATGACCTTATAAGAAATAGTTACATAAACGTTATAGACTCTGAGGGAAATACTGTTGAAACATTTGATACGGATGGTTTTTCAAGTCGTGATTTTGTTTTTAGTGAGTATGCAACAAATACATTTAGTTTTGATATAGAAACTGTTCCGGTTTATAAATTAACCATGCCTTTAAGTAAAGAGGAGATGGTCTTTATACAATATAAAGATAGCGGAGAAATGGATGTTATACCTGCTAAAAAACTGAATAAAAATACAAAATCCGAGTTTACCTCTTTTGAATTAAGTGATATGCTGGAAGAAGTAAGAAAACAAGGTTTCAACCTTAAATCATTTGTTCGTACAGAAGTTGGGGAAACTTACGCTGGTAAAAGCAAAAAGGGATATTAAAAATTAAATTAATAACATGATTAATACACAAAATAAAGACCTTTACAAGGTCTTTTTGTTTTACTTATTTTAAATTGTGTCTAAATTAAGTAATCTGTTATTTTCAAAGGTTATGCGTTGAAAACATCTTGTTATAATGGTAATATACTTCTAGTAGGGTAACTAGTTATCTATTTCGAGCCTTAGTGGAGGAGTGTTTTTAATTGTATAGAGGTTTTAGTGTTGGGATATTTCCACCTGTTTATGATGTAAGTTCAGTTGGGGATGTAATAAGTAATTATTTAAAAGGCTCGTGTAAAGGGTATTCTAAAAACTATAAGGAAACTAAGTTGTTTGGTACAGTATTAGAATTTAAACCTTTAGAAAATATAGGGGATACAAGCACAGTTACTATTATGAATTGTTTGAACCCTAATAAGATAACAGGTTTGGCTACAAGAAATTGTACAATGGTTTTATTCAAAACTCCTAGTGACCTTAAACATATTCAAGATATATCATTAACTAGATATTGTTCTGTAATCCCTTTAGAAGAATACTTAAAAGGTTTTGAAAATGAGTACAAAACATCCATAGTACAAGTTGAAACTTTGAACAATAGTATGCCTTGTAGTTGGTTAGAAACTATGAATAAGAAATGCTTAATGTTACTTAGATTTGAAAGTGTTAGTTTGTGGGATTATAAAGTAGACTCATGTAACAATATTTTAATGGAATCAACAGATTATATGATTGAGTTTGTTAAAGACTTAACTATTGACGGAGAAATATTTCATGCGAACCTTGGTTGGTTTGTATCTAAAGATGAAGATGGCGACTTTGATATACAACGTTTGCACACTCTAGCTTCTGAAACAGACATTAAAGAGTCTAATGGAAAGTGTTTACGTATCAATCATAATCGTAAAAGATTCTTAGAAGACTTGTCTTGCTTGACTTTAGTTACAGAAAAAGAACTTGAAATGTTAGACAGCTTTGGGGATGCTTTAATTTCTGAAGCGATAAAAGAACATTCTAAAAAAATAAAACCATTTAAATTATTTAGTATCGTGCAATAATATATTTTATACATTAACCTTTTTGATATAGGTGTTTATCTATATCTTAAAGGTTATTTTTGTACAGTTTCATACATATTATTTATAATAAAGTATGCTATAATATAGTTAAATGATTATAAAGGAGTGAAAAAGTGAGTATTTTTGATAAATTTAATAAGAAAGATAATAAAAAAGTAGACGAATCCGAATATGAGGATTACATAGAATCAGAAGAAACAGAAAATAAACCAGATAAGTTTGAAACAACTATGGATAAGGTTGATTTATCTTCACTTAATGAGGAAGAATTTGAAATTTATATGCGAAACCCTGAAATATTTGAAGACAGCAAATCTGATAGTGGTAAAGAACTTTCAAATGAACCAGATACTGAAAACTCGGATGTTTCTGAATTGGATACTGAGGAGCAAGGAGTTCAAAAAGACCTTAAAAAGAAGAGTTTTTCATTTAGTCGTTTATTAAACAAATTACCTAAGGTCAAGAAAGGTCAAAGTAAATCGCAACCTATCATTAAAGTTGAAGAAGAACCTAAAGAAATTGATGATTCAGATGACTATGACCTTGATGAAATACCCCTAGATGAATTATCCTTAGATGATTTAGAAAAGCTTTATGATGAAAACCCAGATAAGCTAGATGAAAAGTCCGCTATTGAAGACTTGACAGGTGTTGTGTCTTTAAGGGGTGTTAACAAGCGTTTTGAAAGACTTTCAGAAAAGGAAGAAAGACGTAAAGAGAAAGAAAAGGAAAAGAAACGTGTAGCTCGTAGAAAGCTTACAAATGGTGCTTTTGCATTCCTTATTTTAAGTGGTGTTGTGTTCTTCACTTATACAGCTTTTGAAAAACCTATAAACATGTATGCTGAAAAGACTGCAGTTGTTGTTAAGTCACGATTTATGTCAATATTTAACTCAGATGTACAAGATAAATTTAAAGATAAAGTTGGAGGTGTTTTCGTAAAAGAAGAACCTAAACCTTTAATGTCAGAATATGGTAAGGTTTACCCAAATAAGGTTAACGTAGATAAAGTTCCTATCGAAGAATTTACAATAACAAACGGAAATTATATAGCAGGTAAACATATTCCAGCAGGAAATTATTTTGTAGAAGGAACAGTTAAAATTTACGAAAGTGATATGGACTTAAAGATTGAGTCGCCGGCTCAAACAAATACTTATCAAAATAATATCGTTCACTTTGATAAAGGTACAACTCTTTCTTTAGAAGGTAAAATGTACCCCAATGCTTATAGAAGTACAGCATTCATAGAACCTCAAAGTCTTAAAAACGGTATTTTATATGAGGTAGGTCGTGATATTGAAAAAGGAAGTTCTTACTTTGTTAAAGGTAATGGAAGTATGCAAGAATACGATATTAATTTAATTATGAAAGATGAAACCCCTATTAACAACACAAAAACACTAACAATAGGTAAAACTAAGTTTGTTATGTTTACAGGAGTTGAAAGTTTTGAAAGTAAAGTCATTGACAATCAATAAATATCTATGTGGGGGGTTTAGTTTTTGGCAGTATTAGATGAATCAAAATTAATTGAAGACGCTGTTTCACTTTATGTAAAATTTGAAAATAATAAAAAATACAAAAGCAGAAAAGAGTATTATACAGCATTTAGTGAACGTTTATATATCTACTTAAATAGGGTTTACAGCACTAAATATGAAGATACGATAAAGAATAAACAGTGCTCTGATATGGTTAATAAGTTTTTTAGTGAAACAGTTTCCAAAAATCAATTAAGCCCTCGTGCTTGTTATGATTTTGGTCTTTACTTCTACAATAAGTTTTTACCTGAAATTAAGCGGAAAAGATTGTTTGTAAAAGGTACAAAGTATTCAACAAATAAAAAAGTTTTTGAAGATGTAAGATAATTTAGGTGTTTTGCTCCTTTTACAGTTTAAAGGGAGCTACACTTATTTATAAAATACCAATAAAAGGAGTGTTTTTAAAAATGGCAAAAGGAAAAGCAATCGAAACGAAAGTAGATGCCGCAAGAGATATTTTAATCAAGGAGATACCTTTAAATAAATACTTAATAGACCGTAAATACCTATATACAGACTCATTGGAGGGTAAAATCAATTGCCCTGTACATGAAGAACGTTCACCATCTTGTTTCTTTGATTCTGAAAAAGGTGTCTATCACTGTTTTGGTTGTGGTTCTAAAGGTTCACTAGTTGAAATGGAAACTGCTATGGATAAAAAAGAAGATGAAAAAGCTAACACAATAAAATCCATTCTAAAGTTGGCTAGAGAATATAAAGTAACTATACCTGATATGTTTGAATATGATACACTTTCTAAACCTAAAAAACGTAAAAGGGATAAATACGACCTTAAAAAGAATGCAAGTAAAAATGAAGATGTTCTTTACTCTAGAAAACTAGAACGTTTAGAAGAAGAAATTGCTCAATTAAGTATTATTGACCGTTTAAAAGCTTATAGGGTTATTGATAATGTTTTTTTAGAAAATATTAAGCCTCGTGATGCTTTTGAAAAGTTAGATATGTTTGTAAAAGAAAGAATTAAAACTGTAAAGGAGTAGTTTAATAGATGAGAGATATTCGTAAATATTACACGTTAGAAGACAAAAAACACCAACAACAAACAATTTTAAAAGAAGAAATAACTGACATCAAAGATTTAAAATTACCTTGTTACTTATTCCTAGACCAAGCATCACATACAGGTTATTCCCTATTTGATGATGATAGTAGACTAGTTCTTACAGGTGTTGTCTATCATGAACCAACAAGAGAAAACTTTGAAACATTTATACATGAAATGGTTAAATTAATAGAAGAAATATGCGAGGAATTTGGAGTTACTAAAGTGTTTCATGAAGAAGTTTATATTCCAGAAGTTGTAAGCATGTCAACTGCTGAAAAACTTCACTATATTAAACACCACATTCAAGATATATCTTATCATAACCCAGATATTGAAGTGTTAGGGTTAGATGCATCTCGTTGGAAACAAGAACTAGCTAAACCTAGAGCCTTTAAAAAAATGGAAAATGATAAAGCACAAGTTATGAAATTTGTAGAAGAAATATTTCCGTTAGTTACATTTACAACTGATGATGAAAGTGATGCTTTAGGTATGGGTATTGCTGTTATGATTAAAGATAGAAATAAACAAAATATATACAATGTTACTAGGTTTAATAAAAAATTGCCTATTCATTTTGAAATCATGCAAGCAGATACCCCTATAACAGACCCAGAATTTGCAAATAAACTTAAAGTTAGATACTCAGTACCTTATCGTTTAAATGGCTTATATGAACTAGAACTCGTAAGAAGTAAAGCTGTTGAAAATGAAATTAGAAAATACTTATCACATAGAGATTCTTTGCTTTATGTTAAAATTCCAAGAACATATAAATATTGGGCACTGTTGCTACTCTTAAATAATGTTAGTGTTCACGATATTACAAGTGAAGATAAATCATACATTGTAGTCGCCAGTCGTAAAAAACGATTGTAAAACCTATAAGTATAACAACACAAATCAACCATTAGACCCTCAAATAAAATAGATATGCTAAAAAAGACTCTGTAAAAAGGGTCTTTTTTTTCTATTAAAGGAACCTAAATCACATAATTTATACTAAATATTTTGGTAAATTTACGCTGTTATGATAAACTAAGTGTATAGCAGATTTGAAAACAAGTTTTGCAAATAAGCTGTTTATCAATATATAATGTGTACGGAATAGTAATCATATTTTACAATAAAACAACCATTATATGTTGTATGTACTTTATATAAAACAGGTTTTACAAAACAATACATAATTAAACAACAAATAGGAGGATTATTACATGGAAAATGATTTACATAACACATTAAGTGAAGCATTAGAGCAATCATCAGGTGGAGAACTTGAGTTGATGGATGGAGAACAGGAAGAGTATTCAACAGATGTTGGTCAAAAAGCACAAGAAATCAAAAAAAACTTAGAGGGTTTAAACAGTGTTACATCTAATTTACTTTTTACATTTCAGGATGCAGATGGCGAACCTTTAGAGCCTAGGGAAACAACAGGAACACTATCTGTACAACTAATTCCTTTGGAGTCTATAGCTTTAGCAGGAACAGAGGAAACACAAATACGTATGGGTGATTTAGATATTTATACGTTACAACGTAATATCGAGCAGGTAGGTTTAGTAAACCCTATACATGTAGTTCCTTTTTGTAGGGAAATTGGTTATGATGATTTAGGTAACCCTGAATATTCACGTTATATTATTTTAGATGGTCGCAGACGATATGAAGCTTGTAGAAATTTAGGCATTAATGTAGTACCTGCTTTAGTAAATACAACAATTAATAAATCACTGATTGATATTTATCAAGGTATTTCACAAACAGCTAAAGTTTATACTTTTAGTGAAATTGTAAATTATGCAATGCGTATGAATAGGGAACAAACTAATTTAAATCCTGAAATTATTGAAAACTTCTTAGGGATGAAAACAGGTAACTTTTTAAAAGCTCAATATATTGACCAAATGAAGGTTGATTACCCTGAAATATATACCCAAGTTGAAAAAGATAAAATGTCTATTGAACAAGGTTTTAAGAAGTTGGAAAAAGAAATTGAAAAAGCTGAAAAAGCTCTTGAAGAAGGGGATATGTCAGAAGATGATATTGATGCTGACTTAAGAGGTAAAAATGAAGATGAGTTGACACAATTACAAATTGAAACTCAACAACAAAAAGTTGGGGATAGACATATATTAGATTCTGTTGTTCGTAGAACAGTTGAAAGTCGGGATAATGGAGAATGTCAGGCTTGTGGATATGGTCATGGTGTTTCAGACTTTATGGGTGTGTTTAATGTTCACCACATTGTTGCTGTTATGTATGGTGGTAGTGATTCACAAGAAAACTTAGTTCTATTGTGTCAAAATTGTCATAAATTAGCACATGATTATGAGGCTGGTCGTTTTAACCCTACACAAGAAACTTTTGATACTATGGTTTCGGTTAAACGTATTGTTGTTTTAGGTAATATCTTACGTAAATTACGTATGAAATCTATGGCTGAAATTAAACGTCAAGACCCTAACACATTTAGAGTTGTAAATAAAGGTGCTATGGGATTAGGTAAAGCTCTTATCAAAGCTAAAGTTGACCTTAAAGCAGAAGATTCTTTTAAAGAATATACAGATGAAGATGGCGTTGAACAAACAGATGGCACACCTTACAAAGCGTTTAAACGTGCTATTGAAAAACTTGATTTTGGTGGAGAATTAGTTGGTGACTTTGGAAAATTAAATGACTTAGGCTCGGAAGAAGATGCTGAACTAGACCTTAAAAATATTAAAGACCACGTAGATGAACAGTTTGAAGAAACAATTACTGAACATCCAAAACGTGTGAACTCTAAAGAAGACCTAGTTCTAGGTACTGTTGAAAATCAACCTAATGTACCTATTGTTCAAAAAGATGTTGAGGATAGCATTGAACCTGTTGAACAAGTTGAAGATGTAAATAATACAGAGAGTAACGTTGAACCTGTATTAGTTGAAACATCTTTTAAACCTATTGAAGAAGAACCTAATGACTCCTTATTTGAAGAAGATGAACCAATTGTAGTAAACTCTGATGAAGATGATGCCTTTGGGAATATCTTTGATGAAGAAGATAACGAAGAACCACTAGATAATTCTGAAAATGATGAAAGTATTTTAACGGATATGGACTCTTACTTAAATAAATACGATAATTTAGATTAAGTTTAAAACCATTGTGTACTTTAATTAAAACATGTTTTACAAATAACTTATACGTTACTCTTAAATGAGTTTCATATAGGTTATTTATTTACTTACTTTATGTAGTGAAACTATCACACAAAATAGAAATTATAATGTATATTTTCAAAATATGTCTACATGTAACTATATACTCTATATTAAGGCTGTATAACCCATATAAACAAAGGGTTTAATGTACCTATATACCCCAATTTCATAACGTATATCGTGTACCTTAATGTACAGTGCATAAATCATGTTTTGAAATAAAACTTACTTTTTATTTTCGTTGATATAGAGCCCTTTACAAGTGGTATAGGTATAACATAAGAGAATGTTTTCTTATGGTAAAAGAAACTGATTTGATTATGTATAAGAAAACCTACAAGAAAACATGAAAAATACCCTCTATTTTGTAAAATAGTTAAGGACACCCTCCGTAAAACACTAAAAACTTATATACATAAAAAATGTATATAACTTGAATGTAGAAATCTTTTATAAATTGGTATAGGTGATTTATGAATCATATATAATATGTGATGTCAAAATATTTGGCAATATTAATTTATAAATACAAAAACGTTCTTTAGTTTTGTGTCCTGAATGCTTGTTTAATGGTTTGGTTGTTTTAATGCTGTAAAATAGGGTGTTTATGCCTTTTAACTGGGTTATTTATTAGAGTGTGCAAAACCTATAACAATATTTAGAAATATTTGGTATAATAAGGTCAGATATTTAAAACGAGAGGGGATTTATTTAAATGGTTGATGACTACACAGATTCACTATTAAAATATGTAGAAAGTGAAACAAGTAATGTGGCAAATAACACAGTAGATATAGACTATAATCAACAAAGTTTGGATAATGCTGATGTCTTTGGGGGTCAAGATTTTGAACTGGATAATGCAGTAAATTTTGATGAATATGAGGGGTTCCTATCCTTTGAAAATGGTGTTGTTGAAGACCAGATATTGCACCCTGCTGATACGGATGGTTTACCCCACACATCTTCACATGTTGAAAAAAGATTGCCACAACTGCTAGGAAACTTTGTTTTAGGTCTTTTAGAAAACCCTTTGCAGGATATATTTATGGAAAGCATGTTGTCAGGTGTTCAGTATCCTGTTGAAGTTTATTATGTTTCAAAAGACTCTGATGCAAAAGCTTTAGTTAAATTTAGGAATGAGTCTATCTTTGATGAAAAAATGATTCTAAAGATAATAGTTGAAAAAAATCTAACAAAAGAATTACATGACAAATTACTGAATATATCTTTAAAGGATAGACTGGTTTTTGTACAGTTTAAAAATGAGAAAACTTTGGACATGTTCTACAAAAACTTAAGGTATAAATATACAAACTCGTCAAAGGTTACAAAACTTCCACTTGCTGATAGCTACTCTGATAAAAAGGAATTAATTTCGTCACTTTTAAAAACATGGAAAATTGCATTTGATAAACCCCAAACAAAAGAGTTATTAATATCATTAATGATTAGAAACCCTGATATGATTGAAAATGCAAGAGTTTCATTAATTGTATACCGGGATTCTAAAACTATGGTAGATATGGATTTCTTAGATGATGTTTTTGAGGGTATAGACCATTACAACTTAGATGATTGGATACTTATGACTTTAAGGGGTATAAAACCGAAAAAGAAAATGGAAATCATGCATTATTTCTTGAACAGAAAAGAATACCCTCCAGCTTGGCTAATTGAAAAGTTACGTGAAACAGTTTTAGTATTAAATAAAATGTACGTAGCCTATGCACAAGGGTTTATATCTCATACAATACCCTCGTTCTCATTAGAACGTAGAATAAATCTTAAAAACTGGGAAAATGGTGCTGATATTTATGCTCTAAAACCTAAACTTCAAGAGGAATACTTAGATTTTGTTAAGGACGTTCCTTATAAGTACATGGTAAACCTGAATCGCTTAATATTTGATAAAAGCTACAACCACGCAACAAAAGTAGATATATACAGATTACAAAAAGAAATAGGTGTGCTGTTAAAAGCGTATGAAACCCCTAAAGGGTTCATTAATAACAGAAAACTACAAGAGGTTATCAAGTTTAATGCCTCTAAAGGTAAGAAATATTAACTGATTTAAGGTCGTTACTTAGCTTGTGTTTGTTAAAAGTTGAGTAACGTCCTTATTATTTTGCTATATATTTAATTTATTTACATATTCTGCTCTTTTATAGGTACATAATTATGGTTATTTTGTATATTATGTTTTTAATAATGTACACTGTAAATTAGCTATTTGATTTATTTTCATAATTTGATTTCAATTACGTACAATGAAAATCATTATTTTCATTATTTTGTAAATATTGATTTTGTTATAGGACTGTTGAAAAGTGATTTTTGTTTTATTTGTAAAAACTGTTTTAATTAAAGGACATTGTAATAAGCTGTTTTTTGTTTTGTTGTAAATGTTGTTTTTATTACAGGACACTTTGAAAGTGATGATACTTAAAAAAACAAATTTAAAGTTAAAACGAGATTTGGTTTGTGGACACTTTTAGATTATAATAGACCTATAAAAGGTATTGAAAAACTAGTGATTGTTTTCAGTATAAGAAGGGAGGTACTTGATATAAATTGGTTCTTTACAAAATAGATAAAGATTTTACGACCATAAATGATGTGCAGATAGTACATGGTAAGATAGTAAACAACCCCTTTGCTGTAAGTTATGTTAGAACACAAGCAGTACAATGGATATTACAAAACAGTGATTTAGTAAAAAACAATTTAAGGAAGCATTTATCAGCCTATAAGCCTAAGTGGTATTCTTTATCCGACTGCTTTTCATATTCTTTAGATTATTTCATGGATAAGAAGAAAGTATATTTAGATAACTATGCAGATAATAATGAGTATTCAATAGCAAAGTATATAATGGGGAACTTAAAGTATGTAGTTACTGAATATACACGTATCCAAGATGAAAATAATATATTAGAGCTTTCCCTATCTTCGAACTCTGATGATTTAGAGTCTTTTGGTAAAAGTTCTGTTATCGTTTCAGAAGAAGCTATACACAAAAACAAAGATTTAGTATCTAGTTTGGACGAGTCTTTCATAGATTATGTTTATTGGGATGAAGTTTTTAAGAATGTAGTCGATAACTTTAAAGTGTTTTTAAGGGGTAAACATTACTTGAAGTTTGACGAGGAATTATTTATACATACTTTGTTCTTTGACGTTTATTTTGAGGAAACAAATCAATTAGAATATACCGCTAAACAGTGTTCTATACCTTTAGAGCTTGTTAAGTTATTGGCAGAAGATTTAGGGAATGATTATAAAAACGATTCCGTTATAGCTAAAAACATATATGATGGTATACTAAAAATGCAAGAAGTGGCAAGTACATATATCTTAAAAAGAAATAGATAATCTGAGGATGTGGGATAAAACAATGGATTTTGAGAACTTAGGTCTACTTGGTTGGATAGGCATTTTAATAAGAATAGCATGGGTAATATCTATTGCTGTTAAACAAGATTGGCATTTTAATTATGAAAACAGACTTATTCAATTAAGAATAATGGACCAATACGTTGTAGGTGAGGTTTCTGAATACATATACATGGGTTTAAGATTCGTTATATCAACAATAATTGTATTTGTTATAACAGGTTGGATGATTTAATTTAAACAAAATAAAAATACACAAACAAATATAAGAGTCTTTAAAAGAGAAGGTTGATTTCTTTTAAAGACTCTTATTTTACTCTGATTACAGTTACTTTAAAGATAAATAGTTTATATAGGTCATTTAAAGGTATACTTATCTGTTCCACCAAGTCCTTATTATATATAATCTATATTAAAAATAAGCACTCTTTAAATGGGTTGTGGATTATCTCATTGAACTATTGTCAGTCAAAAAAATATATATTATTGATAACTACAATTTTTCCTGATAATAAACAGAATAACTACTGCTTAAATTAAAAGGTTCACTTTATTTCAAAAACAGACTTTTTGCTCCTAAAATAGGCATGATTTTCCTTACGTACATAAGGGCTAATAGGACTTAGTGGAACAGATAAGAGTATTATAACTTATATGTTCCACCAAGTCATCAAGAGGGATATACATAGATACAGTTATCATTTTAGACAACAGATATTTCAGAATTTATACCTTTAAATAGTGATGACTGATTCTTTTAGAAAACTCTTATATACCTTAATAATCAAATTAAGACACCTTTAAGAAACTTTAAGTCTTTATGGGGTATTTATATATAAGAGCTGTAAAGATTCGTTAGGAGTAAAATATGGACTGTTTAAATACAATATAAGAGTATTGAGAGCTTAAAACTATTTAAAAAACAGCAATAAATTTTAACAACAGTATTGAATTTAATAATGTAACTATTTT
>JAOXOE010031535.1:0-11853 GCA_028565055.1 Phoeniculus purpureus
TGTTCTCCTCTATCCCTCTAACATCAGCAATGGACAAGGGAACATTTAGGAAGAGCCAACAGCTCAATTCATGGCTCCAGGACCGGTGTCATCAACAGGGGTTTGGATTCTACAATCACGGCTCGGTTTACAAGGCACCAGAGCTGCAAACAGCTAATGGGCTGCCCTTGTCCCAGAGGGGAAAAGGATCCTGGGGAATTGGCAGGGCTCATTAATAGGGCTTTAAACTAGGTTTGAAGTGGGAAGGGGTTGATAGTCTTCTGCTAGCTGGTGACAAACGGTGGGGCAGCTCACCAGAGGCAGAGGGATGGAGAGCCCTTTAACATCTGCTAATTTATTTGCCTCCCTTCACCTGTCTTTGTTATGTATGGTTGTGCATAGTTACTGTTTAAGAACAGTTGTTGTATTTCTGCAACTCAAGGGGTTTTTTCCCAAACTTCTGTTTGGACAAGGCTGGATCTTTTTTTTCAGTTCACAGTTAAAAGTCACTTTTTTTACTCACTACTACATTATTTGTCCCCATTACCTGTCTCACAAAACAGTTTTACTTAAGCTGCACTTAGAGCAAAAACAAAATCAAAGATAGATATTACTGTGTTGAAATTGATGTTTTGTGCATTCCAATCACAGTCACAACTAAGACCATAATGATTCATAAACAGGCTCCCACTACTCTTCCACTTGGATATAATAGTCCTCAATTTGTTAGGACTGCTTAGAAGTTCCCACCTTTGCAGAGGTTTTTCCTCACAAAGCTGGCACCTGTAACTATAAGCCATTTCAGCAGGCTCAAGCAGGAAGGTCCAGGAGCATGTGTTGCTCTCATTGAAGTCTTCCCGATTGTTCAGCTGTTTTCCTCACACAGAGAGTTTGCTTTCTCTGAACAAATAATGCAGTAGAGATCATCATCTTCCTTTTACTCAAATTAATGGGATTATACACTTTCATGGCGGGGGTCTTAAGTTTTCTAAGAGCTGCATGGGAACTGTAATGCTTGTTTTGTGCATGAGTTGGTTTGCAGAGAGCACTGCAATACCTGCGGCTCCTCTGTAATAGCCTGGTGTCAGTTTAGGAAGCAATTCAGAAAGGAAGTTAATGATTATATCAATTTTCTCAGTCATTCCAGAAAGAAAATTGAGGATGTAGAAGCAATGCTAACAAAATGAAGCAGTTTGATGGTCTGCTCTACTCCAACAACTGACAGATGTGGTTTTGTGGTTTAATGAACCGGCACTTGATGTAATTTTTCTGGGGTTATGGCTCTTTACATCAACCCTCACACACATAGAAAAAGAAAACAAAAAAAAGGCAAAAAAGACAAAAAGGACAACAAGACCAATTAGTAAATGTTTGAAAAAGAAACAGTTTTCCAGCCCCTAAAATAATGTGGAGATTTTAAATTCTCCCTACACAAAACTTGGCTGAAACCCCATATTTAAAAAATACTGTTCAATCAGAAAATAGCAAACAGGACATTTTACATAAGTGAGTATGTTCCAACACTATTCACTTTTAACATCACCATAAGTGGGAAACGAGCATTTTTATCTGCCTGGTTCTTTAAATGAAGTACCTTAAAAATTCTGTCCCTGCCCACAAACGTTTTTCATTGGAAATACCACAACATTTTTCCCAACCTTCACAGTAAATAAGAAATTCATTGCAGTAAAATACTTCTGACAAATGCACAATAATATATCCTGAAGTGGAATTAACTCATTATTCAAGTCATAATGGGGATTTTTGTTGCTACTACTATATGTGACATTTACTGCAGTGTTTCCTTTTAGAAAAACACACATTTCTAAAAGAAGATTTCTCTTCCTTAATTTCTATTCTTTGAGAAGGTCCATAACAACAGTTTGAATGTTGTTTCAAGTGGAAAAAAGCCTCTTTATTGGTTAATAGCTTTTCATAGCTTCATTATAGCTTCTTGAGACACCGCACAGTGTTGGAGAACCCAAGCATCCAGAACTGTCAAACATTTAAAACCTGAATCTACTACATCTAACAGTGGCAGGATTGTGTAAAATACTACCTTGCTGAGCCAAGATGTGCTGTGATGTACAAGCTAGGTTTGTAAGTAATGACTGCACTCGAGTAACAGAGACACCATTTAATATGGTTTCTGCCAACCACAGTAAGACCCATACTATGGATTCAAAAGAAAAAGTGTATAGAAATACTGTGGGAAAAGCAATATTTGTTTCAGGCATGCCATTAGTGAGTATCAATTGAGTTGCCCACGTAGGAGGGTACTTCTTAATGCGGACAAAACTCAAAGCTGGGTAGTAACATTCTTTAGAGTTGTATGTCCCCGTTATACTGTAGGCAGGGTATTACTAATGGTACTGCCAGAAGATTCTTGCCCTCTAGAAATGCTGTTCTGGTGGAGAACTGTTCACTTTCTAGTTACAAGTTGTCTGAAAACCTGAAAGCACATACCTACTCCTGACATACCTGCAGAGAAAAGGAAGGCACAGTAGAAGATTACACAAAAGGGAGAGAGACTATTGCACTACTAAGCAAAGATCCAGAACAGTTAGTATCTCCCATACCACAGTAGGCTTTGCTAGATTTTCTCCAGGCTTTGTCAGAAAGCAAACCACAATTAAATTTTGCAAAGCTTTTCGTGTAGTTTATTCCTTGCATAGGATCATTAAGGTTGGAAGGGATCTTGAAGATAATCAGGTCCAACTGCCAACCCAGTGCCACCATACCCACTAAACAGTGTGTTCCAATATCTTACTAGACTTTCAGTGAAGAAATTATTCCTAATGCCTAATCTAAACCTCCCCTGGTGCAAATTGAGGCTATTTCACCTCGTTCTATTGCTAGTGACTTGGGAGAAGAGAGTGACCCCCATCTCTCTACAGCCTCCTTTCAGGTAGTTGTAAAGAGCATTAAGGTCTTCCCTCAGCCTCATTTTCTCTATTTCACATAGTCATTTAAGTACCACTCAAGTTCCCTCTTGCTTTCTCTGGTTTTGTTTTAGACGCTGAAGTCAGAGATTCTAATCTCAGTTTTGCCTGAGCCTTGTATTTGTGAAAATTTTGTCAGGTTTAGTATTTTATTTTGCATACATCAGTATGGAGTAACAAAGTTTAGTTTAAAATGTGAAACAGTGAGTTTTACTTACAATTAATTACCATTCCCTGAATCTACAAAACTAGAGGATTTCAGTCGTAAATCCTGGTAGTGCCTTTGTGAAAGAAGACCATTATTTTACCGACTTTTGACCAAATCTAAATGGTACAGAAAAGAATAATTCATTTACATCCCAGAAAGATATGTGCTTGTCTTAATTAAACCACATCACAAGTTTTATTTGAGCTACGTGAACAAAGCGACCCGAAGCTAAAGGAGAAAACTTGCTTACTGGTTGCTAACAAAGATCTAAGGACTATGTGATCAAAGACTTTTTGCATGGTGCTCAAACTCTCAAAGTTGGGTCAACCTTTTTGATTCTACCTTAATTTTTGCTCCTATAAATACAAATATTTTCACTGATGAAAGCAGAAGAAAGAATGCGATAAATGGAAGCATTTGAAAGCTTCAATCCATTACACCATCCTACTTCAACTTCTATAAAGCCTATGAAAATTTGTCTCAGCTGTGTATCTTGGATCCATAACTGGAATCCAAACACATGCTAAGAAATTCCTACATCCCAGCAGCCTAGCACACTCCTTTATGTGTGCCTGATAGACAGAAACACAGCATTTTGGAGAAATACAACATTTCTTTATCTCTCAGGCTAGTGGCTGTACAAACAGAAGAGACAACCAGATATGTTGATGAATTTCTCAAGTTTAAAACAAATTTAAAAAAATGGAACGTTTTCAGATCTTGAGGAGAGTATCTGGACAGAATGTACATTTCCTAACAGATTACCTATGGGAATTTCTAAGTGTGGGAATAAATTTCCACTATAATAGTCCAGGCACAAGAGTGGAAATAACTGATAAAACCCACAGGCTGCAAGCACTTCTAATGCAGACCTCAGAGTATAACTACAAAGCCTGTAGCAATGGCTATCAGCAAGAGAAAAGATTCAGTATAAGCAACTGAATTTTTTCAGTCTGTTAGCATTTGATCTCAGAGGATCTCCAACTTATAGCAACAGTCTGTACAAAAACCCTTTTTTCTGTTTTTTGGCCATGAGAGCTTTTAAGTTTAAGCTTCAGACCAGAAATTCTACAAACCTTTTTCCCCAGGATTATTAGTTTTAGCTACAAACTTAATTGAGATCCTGCTTTAAAAAATGCCTTTCTTGCAATTGAAAAGCAATTGAATCTGTGAATTTGCTGGAAGCATCAACTAAGGTATCCAAGCACAGCGCTTTCTTAAGTATTTGGGGGTCACTACTTGGTGCAAGTCTATCTGGAGACTAAAGGGTTAAGTTGTAGCAAGACTTCACCAAAAACGTTACACCTGAAATAGTCGCTAAAAACCACTGACCAGAGGTTTAATCATTTTCCTTGAGTTTAATGAGAAGCTCAAAAAAAGTGATGTAGGGTGTGAAGAGTTGACAGCTATTAAGGAAAAAGAATTATCAGTTTGAGATGCTATTATGCCAGTTTTATCACCTATCAACTACTAATCCTTCTGCAGGAGTTTAAGGACTCTTCATATGAGTCAAGGAAGAGCTTTTCATAAGAACCCTTATCTGATACCAGAGACCTGGGTTGAATTCCCTGCTCCTGCATCAAAGGGACACCATGTATGATGGATGCCTGCTCTAGCTTTGCTTGCAATCTGCAAACTAAGGGACAGAAATATCCCATCAGGACCATATATTCTGCAATGAATATTTGATAGCTTGTTTATGCACATGATTTTAATATAGATTTGGGATATACAGTGAATTCTCACTCAGACTAAGTATTTTGATATCATGATTACACATAAAGTATTGAATAAATTTGGTTGCTCCCAAGAGAGAACTTTTATCAGCTTGTGGGATTTGCTTGTTGTTAGTTGCTTAGGCAGAATACACCTCATGGAGCCTGAGTGATCCAATCCTTCATTGTCTAACCTAGAGAAAGCTTTTTTTGTTTCTATGGAGAACACTCACTCACCCTTTCTGAAAACAGGCAATTCAGAAGATGGGTTAAAGCCCTCTCCCAAAGCAACTTTCTTGAGTGAATAGCTGAGTCACCCAGATGGCTACAAAGCACTACTCAGCTGCTCTCTCAGTCCTACCTCATCTGAAATGGGCCAAGAAAATACAACAAAAGGCTCCACTTGAAAGCTGAGACAAAGGACAGGGAGGGCTCACTCATCATTTATGTTTACCTGCAAAAGACAGACCCAACATAGTTAACTCCTACAGAACTAGTACTGTGCAATGTCAATCCAAACAGATGATTAGTCCTTTGCTAATCTTGAATTCTAAAATAGTTCAATGCACAAAATACCCCTTTTTCCAAGCTCTGGATAAATTCATTATGTCCAGCATTTCCACTGGAAAGTGGCTTCTCGGCCACTGTTGCTCTTCTCTGTATACTTCTCACTCATGGGCGCTGCTTCCTTAAGGGCTGAGATTCCCTCAACCATCAGCCCACTCATCCCACCCTCCACGTTCATTCTCCACGGCTTCTGTTATTATTTTTCTTTGCCTATGAAATAATGATCCTAGTATGTTTTAATGACCTTTTGCTGCAGGTCTGTGTGGCAACTGTGCAGCCTATTGCCAGTATAAAACAGGATCTCACAAACTCTGTTCTTTCACCAGCTGGTATGGGGAAAGTATCAGATCCAGCACAACGAAAACTCTGCTCTTACACTTTCTCACTTGTTGCAAGGGCTGATTATGAGAACATGTCCTATTTGGATTAATTCACAGGAGTGCATGTGCCTGCTAAGGAGAAAATTATGCAAAGAGATATGAAAACAAGTGCAAGGAAATACCAAGTAAAATGAGAATAAGTTGTAATAATAAGTCTTAAAGTAATTTCACTGCGAGTTACTATTGGGTCTGTATTCACGTAACCAAACGTTCAAGTGGAAATTTTTGGAGCTGGGCAAGACAGAAGTACTGGTGACAGAGCTCGTATTTGGGAACTGATTAGGTTTTTTCAGGAAGAAACAGTGGGAAGACTTTTTCACTGCAACTGAGAGGAAGGGAAAGAAAGAACGCTTTTCACAGCAACAGGACATCTGCCAATTTAAGCAGGAAAAAAGACCACTTTTTATGATATTAAAAGCTGAAGAAAACGTTGCATTAACTTCTCCGTTTGCTCTATCCACTGTCTCTTCCTGCTGGGTCCTATTTTAATGATCCTATCACACTGCAAGAAGTAGGGCATGATGAGGAAAAGAGGAGCTGATTTCACTTAGTGCAACCAGTAGGAAAAATTGCTACAGCATCATAGAAAATTAAGTGGTTTTTGTTTCCATTTTTCACTTTTCTGTAAGAAATAAGACAATTTTTGGTGGCAGAATGGAAAATGTGCAATCGAGACTTTGGATATCTAAAGGCTAGAATTTTACCATGTATTGGGTGTCAAAGTAAACTCCTTTTCTAGAGTGGTGAAACATCACTTTGTTCTACTAGCTGTGCACACAAACAGCTGAAACACAAGATTTCTAGCAGGTAAAAATCTGTCATTTCCCCACTACTCTAATTAAAGATGCTTCTCATGACCTAATAAAAACAGGAGCACCATAAATCTGCACTAAGCAGCTAGTTAATGGACTGCTTGATGTCATGAACAAGACATGGACAATTGACTCCTGGAAGGGTATTTTGGTGTAAAAAAGTGTTTACCCACAAACACTACACCTCCCACAGCCTAGAAGAGAGCTAGGTCTCTAATCACAAACTAATTAGAGCTGATTCATTGGCTGCATTGCGAAATTAGGGACATTACGGGGCACCGCTCCTTTAGCAGGTTTGCTCCACACCAATGGACATTGGAAGCAGTCTTACACAGCTGCACGTACCCCATCCTCAGCGGGGCAAACCGGTGACAATCACAGTCTTGAAGTTCCCTTGCTGACAGTGCTGTCTCTTTCAGATACAGAGAATCAATTTGCTCTACTCGCTCCCTTCACATGAATCAGAAAAATTATCTACAAAGAGAGGTGGGGAGAGGAGGAAGACATTTGTCTGGAGATGGTATTTTGGAGGTGGAGGGTAGGAGATATGCTGTCAGAGCTTTTGCAGCAAATTTGGGAATTATCTTGGCTGAGACATGCTGAATTAGTACTGAACAAGCTGCTTGTGACTAAGCAACACCTAGAAAAGTGTAAAGGTCCTTGTAGTACAAATTTGGCATCTAATATTAAAAAGTAGTCAAAAACATCCTTAACTGCATAAACAACTTTAAGTCTCAAAATGTTACCAAAGCCTCTCTCTGAAGTTCTGTTATTTCACATAGCTAAAAACAGAGCCATCTTGGGGATTTGATGGCCTTTCCCCTCTGCCAAGGGCCGCCTGGAAATCACAGTGCAAATGAGTTTAATTCTCCATGGGGGATGAATCCAGTAAATACATTTGAGTGCACCAAATCTGCACCGAGGTTGGCACAAAATACAGACAGCTGATACTCCTCTTTCCCATGAAAGTATTAGTGACTAAGCGCTTTGTCGGGAGCTAAATCTCTCCTTTAGGTGTTAGCAGATTAGACATAACAATACAAAACCATGCAAAGTGCTGTTAAAGCACATGCTTTTGCTTCATAGAAGATGCTCACATTGTCATATTTTACATTCCCACACCAGCAAAGCCAGTAGCACGAATGGTTATGAGCACAGTGTGGCTTCGAATTTGCAGTCCTCTGTACCGTCTTATAACAGCATTCCAAGTTAAGTTTTGTTTTCATCAGGGATTTCTACTGGCAATATAAACCCCCAAAAAAGCTGAACTTTAGCAGTTTGTACAAATCACTGACAATGAAGCAGTGAGCGACTCCTTGGCTTTTCTCAGGCACGCTGAAAATAACAAGAGAAAAGACTTGACTTTTCTAGGTACTCTGACTCCTGCAGTGAAGCAAAAGACAGCCTGTGATAACAATTATAGCATCATCAGTCTATTACAGTAACCTAATGCTGTTCAAAGTAATTTTTTACCTGATCTTGAATAAAAATGTTCTCACAACACAACTTCTTATAGTTATGCTTTTGGAGAAATCAAAACAACTCTGCAGAGTGCCAGTCTTGTGTAGATCAAGCTCCAATTTACCAAGTGGAGTTTGACCTCATTTTACCAAGGGTGTTTCATTCCTCCTTGTTTTTATGACTTGGATCATAACCTTTAGAAACAGATTGATAGGATGAGCCTCAAAGTCATCCGAGTGATTTACCAGCACATTAGATGTGTAATGTGTTTTGAGCTCCTCTATATAAGAAACGTATCAATAAACCGAAGCAAGTTCAGCAGAGAGTGATCCAGACATTCAGGGGGCTGGAGCACGTGCCTTATGATGAGACACTGAGGTACATGGATTTGTTCAGATTTGAAAAGAAATGGTTTTGGGGTCAAGCTCCCCAAATAATAAACCCCTATACCTACTAGGAGATGGAGCCAGGCTGTTCACAATAACATGTGATGTAAGGACATAATGGACATCACTTGAAACAGGAAGTTTAGAGTGGTAAAAGCTTTATTCCAACGAGCATGCTCTGGAAGCAGAACAGGCTGACCAGAAAAGATTTGCAGTCTCTCTTCATCCTTGGAAGTTTTCAAAATTTTACTCAATAAAGCCCTGAGTCATCCAAACTCTGTTTTGAACAGGAGGTTGAGCTAGAGACTTCCTGAAGTCCCTTCCAACATAAAATATCCTAGGATCCAATGTTCAGATGTCATTGACCAAAAAATGCCTTTGTTGACGCTGCTGAACAATCTCAAGCACCCATGAATGTGCTCATGCAGATGAGCATGCAGAGATCCACAACAGTCTAGAATGTGCTCATTTGGGAGGGAGCTCTGAAGATGTCCTGGCTGAAGAATTACTCCCCTCCCACCTTGTCTCCAGATCCAAAATGCAAGTCTTGATAACAGTAACTCTGATAATTTGGCCTTAGGCAATTAATCCTTAGATAGCTAAGAATCTGAAACGAGAACATGTTTATGACAACAGAAAAGTAACCGTATTTGAGTGAAAAACATTACTGGATTTGACCTCATCTTGTTAGACCCTTGTGTCTTTAAGGACATGCCTCACAGATAGGGTGCAACACTCTTGCTGCCAGCTGGATGTTTTACATTGCAAGTACTGAATCAATTATTGCAAGGATTGTACAAGTAAGACTTTTTCACTTACCCCATGGTGCTGGAGTTTTGTAACAATGGGAGGGGAAAAAAAAACCTTAGCGATAGAAAGTGGTGGTGAGAACCTTTGTTCCTTTTAAATATTTTTCAAATATTTTAATCAGTACAGAGCTCACCGTGACCGCAGCAGACAGTGAAGTTTCAAAAAACAGAAAGAAAAGCCAAAATCTACTTTGGTGAGATCCTTGTTATGATCTACAAGTGGTGTCTTTCATGACCGAGAGCATTTGAAGCTCAGTACTAACCGTCTGTAAAACTGTGGTTCTCTTCCCTGGCCTGAATCAGGTCAGTTCCATTGGAACTCGACTAAGTAAGGTGGATTTACAGTCCCTCCCATTTTGTTTCAAAAACTAGTCTAATGTGCAAATGCCAGAGGAGTGAGGATAACAATTTTTAAGTCACACTATTTTCTGTTACAGGAAACAAAGCCTTTGTTGCTTTGGTGTTCTCAGTCTTCATTGAATCAAAGAGAAGGCACCAAAAGAGATAGGAACTCAAACACAGCCTAGATCATGCAGCTAAGGAAAGCTGTGGTCAGCCTTTACCTTTGTCGTTCTCCAGTCTCATAAGTACACAAACCTAGTTACGCTAAGTTAGTAATATACAATAGCTGGCAAGATGACCATCATTGTCAGCAGGTTAACAATACTTTGTCATTTATGTTGTCCAAAAGCTGTGTTAAAACCTAGAGTAGATCTCATAACCTTCTGAAAGAGCAAAAGAAAGGGATGGGAGTGAAGCACAGCAATTACTATTCAAAATGAAGCATGGCAGGGTTTTTTCCTAGCTGCAATCCCTGTGTAATAATGGCCCCAGAAACAACACAAAGAAAGATCAAGGCACTAGATTCTAGCTATATGCTATAAATGTGAGGTCTCTCTTCAGGCTTTTTAATCTTCATTGCCCTTATGGGCAATTGCAAATCTGTATTTCTCAGGCTGCAGCTATCTTCATAAGAAGCACCTTCCAGAGTATATATCAATCTCTGAAGAAGCCAGTGTACTGAAAAAAACCACCTTAGAGAATACATACAAACATTTATTTTGAATAAGGCACTGCATGAGGACAAAGCAGTCCTCATTTTTTATCAGCTGTTTAATTATTTCTTCATTAAATTAAATAGTAATTGTACATCACAGCTTCTTAACATGAAAAAGGCATCCAGTTATCTTTTGTTTCTGATTTCAACCTCTTAATGTCTTTACTTCAAGAAAGCCTTGTCCAACAAAGTGGGATGGGAACTTTATCAATAGGACCTTCAGATTAAAAGAACATTCTCTTAGTTTTATTTTAAGCACTGATCTATAGCTATTATTTGTTTAGGACAAGTGAAATCTGAGTGAATTCCAAGTGAAGCCATTCCATATCGATCCGTGGAATATTTGGCCAATAGCACTGCGGAAAAAGGTGATAGATGAAACATTATTTACTTCTTTTGATAAATAAGCCTGTTAATTTACTCGTATTATTTATCTTCACTACTCAAAGTAAAAATAGATTAAAATAAAATGTATTCTACATAAAAAGTATCAAAACTTGGTATTTTGGTGATTGCCTCACCAGGATGCCATTTGCTTTATCACACATTTTTCACTACTCTAAAAATCCTTTTCTTAGAAATGCAGAGATATAAAGATACCAAGGGCACTAGCACCTATGGTACTCTGACTCCTTCTCAGAAAGTTCTCTCTGAAGATGGCAATTAAATGTTATAGGTATGCACATCTAGTATGAACCATCAGATTATGTGTTTACATTTTTCTCTTTGCCTGGAAGGAATACACACTTCAATGGAGCTTCAAAGTTGGTGACCAGTTGGTTTTCTACCCTTGCTGATGCTCAGTTGCTGGCTATACATACTATGATATATATTTTGGGGGGAATAAAACAGTTTATCCCATAATAAATCTCACAGAAATCAATGTAGCAGCTTTGCATATTGAGTAATATCAAAATCGCATGACTTCACCTAGACCTGTCTGGACATAATTCCCAATATGTTATTTGTTTGTACGAAATGCAAGTATAGCTAGCTGTGATAAGGTTTATGATAAGAATCATTTGTAAGGATGGATCATTTCATATTCAAAGTCATGGCTGCCAACATTACATGGAAAATGTGTGTGAGCGTCAAGCTGTGTGTAAACTATATAATGACCATTACAGAATAATGAAACAGGTCTGGAAGTCTACTGAACAAATGAGCTGCAGTTAATCAGTACAATGTAGGACACTGGACAGTCATCATCATCATCAACATCATCATGGCTGGAAAGAACCTCCAGGGTCATCGAGTCCAACCTTTATCCTATTATCTAAGTGCTAGACCAGATCCCTAAGCATCGCATCCACTCGTTCCTTAAACACCTCTAGGGATGGTGACACCACCACCTCCCTGGGCAATCTATTGCAGCACCTAACCACTCTCTCAGTAAAGAACTTCCTTCTAACATCCAATCTAAACCTCCCCTGATGCAACTTGACACCATTTCCCTTCGCCCTATCATCACTAATTTGAGAGAAGAGACCAACACCAGCCTTGCTACAACCTCCTTTTAGGTAGTTGTAGAGGGCAA
>JAOXOE010031536.1:0-11853 GCA_028565055.1 Phoeniculus purpureus
TGAACTTAAGCACATACCTTGCAAAGGAAACAATTTTGCATAGAGAAGGACAGTACTGTAGAACGTGCGTGCCTGCGTGCAGCCCAGTATCTGCTACCATACAGCTAGTGAAGCACGTGCACTGTAACGCAGATATTAGCAGCTAATGTTTTCAGTTTCAGTGTTTGCTATGTAACATTTGGACAAACTAATGTTGAAGCCTTATGCATTTAAGTGATTAGTAGCAAAAAAACTCCTAAAAAACAGATTCTGAAGGTGCATAGAAACTTGAGTAAACTGCAATTCTCATGGGTAACACGGAAATACCAGCTTTGAAACACTGCAGTAAAAGGATACTGAGGTCAACATATGGAGGAACTTTAAAACCAAACGAAAGGCTGACTTTGGGAAGATCCAAGTTATTGACATCATAGATCTGCTTCAGTGAATGGGAATCATAGGCTCTGATATAAGCCTTGTATGCTTCCTGGGCTGACTTGTGAAGGAAGTAGTTCTTCTCAATCAGTTTTTCCAGCTGGTGAGAGGAAAAAAGCGCCACAAAACAAGAGACATATCCAATTATAGCTGTAATAAGTGTATCCACTATATTTAAGGAGATGATTTACTGTGTGAGATGCAGGGACATTCACTATTCTCCTCAGCAAAGCTGCCCTGTGACAGCAGAGCACATACACATACATCTTAAGGCTTTTATACACAAAGAGGGACAAAAAAGCTTGAAGCTGAATTACAGCACAAAGCCTCAGCAATATGAAAATTTACAGAAATATTACACTGGAAATTAGCTAAGAAAGAATGATTACAAAACAACACAACAGAAATTCACAACTACACAACTATCTGCACTATCCTAATTAACTTTGTACTCCACTGCTGTTTTTGTAGTCACAGAATGGTTTAGGTTGGAATGGACCTCAGAGATCACCTAGTTCCAACACTCCTGCCATAGGCAGGGACAACTCTCACCAGAGCAAGTTGCCCAGAGCCCCATCCAACCTGGCCTTGAACACTTACAAGAATGGAGTGTCCACAATTTCTTGTGAGACCATATATGGAATATTGTGTCCAGTTCTGGGCCCCTCAATTCAAGAAGGACACAGAGAGAGTTCAGCACAGAGCCACGAAGATGATAAGGAGAGCAGAACACCTCCCTTATGAGGAAAGGCTGAGGGAACTGGGTCTCTTTAGCTTGGAGGAGACTGAGGGGTGACCTCATTAATGTTTATAAATATGTGAGGAGTGGCTGTCAGGAGGATGGAGCCAGGCTCTTCTCAAAGTCATCTAATGGTAGGACAAGGGGCAACAGGTGTAAGCTGGAACACAGGAGGTTCTACGTAAATATGAGAAGGAACTTCTTCCCAGTGAGGGTGACAGAGCACTAGAATGGGCTGTCCAGGGGGGTTGTGGTGTCTCCTTGTCTGGAGATGTTTAAATCCCACCTGGATGCGTTCCTGTGTGACTTGATGTAAGGGATCCTGCTCTAGCAGGGGGATTAGACTAGATGATCTTTTGAGGTCCTTTCGAACCCATAATGGTCTGTGATTCTCTGGGCAACTGTTCCAGTGCCACTTCAGTGAGAAATTACTTCCTGCGATCTCATATAAATCTCCCCTCTTTTAGCTTGGAAATTGATGGCTGAAGGGGTGTGATATACCACAAAAGGCTCATTTTGCATTTCCAGTCTCCCTGAACACAACCTCTTTGTTTTGATCCCATCGGAGTCCAACGTCCTGGACCACAAAACTAGTTTAGCTGATGCTGAGCTTTATGAACACCAGCTACTTGAAGTAGGCCTATACTAACATTTCTATGTGTCAGTGCCGGATCTCTTCCTGCACAATGACGTCCAAGTAAATCACCTTGTAAGACATGAGTAACTCACAATCTGAACAAATGTAATTGTTCAGGCCACCAAAACCCTGTTTGCTAAGCCAGATAAGAATATTCTGTTAAAGAGCTGAAAGTGGGTTTACATCAGTAAGATTTTGGAATGTAATGTGAAGAAGCCATTCTTAGCA
This sequence comes from Phoeniculus purpureus, assembly GCA_028565055.1. Taxonomy (NCBI): domain Eukaryota; kingdom Metazoa; phylum Chordata; class Aves; order Bucerotiformes; family Phoeniculidae; genus Phoeniculus; species Phoeniculus purpureus. Next base: position 2,019 of record JAOXOE010031536.1, read on the forward strand.
GCAAATCCTACCATACAACAACAACTTAGTACTAGACATTAAAAATAATCTTGAATTCTAAACACTTTATCACTTTACTGTCAAAGGACAACAGGCCAAGAAGATTTACTGCAGTTGTCATCTACAGAACTGTTCCAATAAGCATAAAGATCTTTAAACTGCAGTCGTTACAGAACTAACCTTCTCCATGTAAATTAGTACACAGATTTTCAGAGTAGATATAAGATTAAGTCATTTCATACCTGAGACTGAATGTCTGAAATTTTTGACCAAGAAAATTCAAATTCACTCAGTGGTACCTTAAAAAAAAAAAAAAGAAATAAACCAGCAAACTTATTTATCCTGTGTAAACAACAAAAGTTTTTAGGAGCTATGGCAACTAGAAAAACACCGATTAGGTAATAGAAGGTTTTTTAACACCACAGCTGTATCCATGAAATGCCTTTACATTGATGTGCCACTGTCATCACTTCCTTTAAGCTACAGGAACAGAGATGCTCAGTGTGACAGTTACCACTTCAGCTTTTGCTTTACAAGTTACACAAGTAGCATCCAGGCTTCATTTCCCTTGTATGGTCAAACTCCCAGTATCCTTCTGCAGGATAATATCCTGTGACCACAGACAGGTCACAAGAATTTATTTTTAGTTACACTGAGCGGAACAGCTGTAAAGCAACTACAACTACACTCGATTTACCTACTGACTTCAGACTTGAACTCACATGTTCAATTACATGTTTTTCTAAAAAATCAGAATGTTTTTTATTTAAACAATTAGAATGTTTGATAAATAATTACCAGTTTCTGTCTTTAAAAGCCTACAGCATAATAAAAATAAATTTTAAAAATCTAGACATAGGTTTACCCTGGCTTGTTTTAGATAACGAAGAAAGCCCAGTTCTTCTGGCCGCAAAATGAGTAGAGCGTGTCCTCTACCATTTATGCCTCTGGCAGTTCTACCAACACGATGAATATATTCCTTTTGAGAAGAAAAAGAAAGAGCAAGTCCAATCACTCTTTGAAACAATAATCAAGCAGCTTCACACTCCCCCCCGAGATTTAACATTAACACAGGGCAATGCACGATCCATCCATTACTTTTTAAGACTTTTTCTTAGCACTGACACATCGATCAGGGACCTCAGGTGTTGAAGATGTAGACCACAATTAGGCTAAGCCAGAAACCCTGACTAGAAGTAGTTTTCTGAAAAAAATATTACTCTTAGTTTGCTGAAAATAACTTTGCTTCTGGTACATTTGCTGATTGTATTTGTAGGAACTCCCGAGTTTTTGAGCTTTGCTTGTTTATGCTAGGCATTTGTTCAGATAAGACTTCTTAACAGGAATGCAAGAATCAGGGGTACAGATATAGCCCTCATAACTCCTGAGAAGTATGTTGTTATTTAGCTGAGATTTTTAATTACTTTAACAGTAAACAGAATAATACTACAAAAAGTAACTTTTAAAAAAAGTTAACGAAGGTCTCAGCTAGATGCAGCATTTCCAAGGAGATGGTGACGTGGAACACAAACACGACTGAATCCTGACCTCTGTCAAGCAGCAGCTGCAGCTTTTCTCTGCAACTGCATTTGTAGGTAGGGTTTGATTTGTTTCTGTGAGTCTCTCTTACTTCCTAAACTTACTTTTGGATCATCAGGAGGGTCATACTGGACAATCCAGTCAACTTCAGGAATATCCAATCCTCTGGCAGCTACATCAGTGCACAACAGTATCCCAGAATCTGCATTACAGAACTGGAAAAATGTTGTTGTACGTTTGGTTTGTTTCTGCTTGCCCTAAAAGGAAACAAGTATGTTAAGGATTAAATATCTAGTAAAAAATCCCAAGCAAGCGTGCCAGTTTGTAAGCTTAAATCTCATTTCCTGTTTCACATACTATGTCACTGCCAGAAAGATAAATTAATCTGGGACATCTTTCTGTACCACTGACTTGTATAGTTCAAGCAAGATCATTCTGTAGTGAAGAAATAATGCTACCACAGCAAATAGCATAGAGCTACATGAAGCGATGTCTCTCTGAGGCTACACTGAAGCTCCCAAAGCATTAAAAACATGGTTGCATAAGCAATCTTTTCAGCAGGGCTGCACAAAGGCTTGAAGTTCAGAAATGCACACTACCAATAGGTTGGGATGGATTACAGGTAAAAACCAAAAACGTATTTGTAACTGTTCTATCAAAATATAGCAAAAAAATCCCCAAAAGAGTAAGAAGAAAGGACAGTTGTGGTTGGTTGTAACTATTTCTCATTAACGTGCAGTTAATTCTTTCTCCCAAATGGTAGATTTTGTGGTTTTTGACAAAAAAAAAATAAATTGGAAAACCAGACATCATCCTGACCTTAGAGAACACAAAACACTTCAGGGATCAGAGTGTTTGGATTCCTTTGACAACAACTTTGATCCACAAACTGAGTTTTAGTGTTTGTGAAGGGCAGAAGAAAACAGGTGGTTTTCTACATACACAGTAGTATCAGTGGTCAGCCCTGGTTTGAGAAATCGCAAAATTAACAATATTGAAGTGTCATTACATAGTCTTTGCTTTCTCTGTTTCCTCTACAGACTGATCAAGATAATCATCACTTCTGTGAGCAGAGCATTATTTACTGGAAACTAGACAGACATAAGGCAAATGTAACATCAAGAACAACATCCAAGTACTATTAGATTAATTGAAAATAAACAAACGCATAAAATACTTACATGAATGGCCAAAACAGGCAGATCAATATAGTTCAGTAACTCATAGTGGTACTTCACTGACATACATGAACTAAAAAATACCATCACTTTCTTCTTCCGGTTCTTCTTGAGGAATGTGAAGAGCAAAAGGAATCTTTTTTCAGATGGACACACTACATAACCCTGGGAAATTTTTAAAATACAGTTGAATAAGGTAGTATGGAACAAACTTTTATTCCAGCAATAAGATTATATCAGTGGTAGGTCACAAAACAAATATACCAAAGAGCTAATTTTCCCAGCTATATTGGCCAAACCATTCGACGACTTATTTGTCCCTCACCGTGGTATTTGAAACTCTTAAAAGATGACGAACCTGATGAGAAACTTACTGCACTAACTTGAAGTATGTAGAAGCAATTTTTCATTGATTCTCCAAATTAATCTTAAGTTCACTGAACAGTGATTGCTTCATAAAAAAAATATTTTCAGTAACTTTGAACTACTGGAATTAGACAAGCAAAACATTATATTGGGTCCTTAACACTGGGGGGTTTTTAGAATTTGAAGAATTTTGCTTGATGGAATTACAGTTCAAGACAACTGGGGCTTAAGCTTGGAATAAAGATAGGAACAGAGTGTAAGTAACCATATTAGTACTTAATGAGGTTTTCTCTGTCCTACAAACATTGACTAGATGCACATAACTTTATAGACTACTGCTAGCAGACTGAATAAAGCACTTTAGGCAATCAATTGCTTTTGCCCACTAGGATGGTAAAGACCCTTTAAGACAGTTTTTGTACAATCTAATGAAAAACACATAGGACTTAGTATGTTCACATCCCTTTTAATAACATTCGTGGTTTACCTGTTCAAGCCCATCTACTGTTGCTGTCTCCTTGTTATCGTCAACCCCAACATACAGCGGCTCTTTCTTCAGAGAGATCTTTGCCAGATCTTCAACCTTTCTGGTCTGAGTAGCAGAAAAAAGCATTGTCTGTCTGCGCTCTGAAAAGAATTTTGAAGACAGCCTCAGTTTATGAATTCAAACAGCAAGTCCATTAAATTTCTAGCTGCAAACTTCCCTGAGCAAGTCTTCTACTTTTTCCAAATAAGCTGTCATTCAAACATTCTGGTCCCAATGAACAAAGACCAGTGCAGTTATGACTTGGACTGTACAGGATATTTACTTAGGCTGTCCCAATCACCAAAATCTCAACAGCTATCAAACCACCATATTCTTTCTGTCTAGGATAATGTAAAAAAATCACTTGCACTGCAATTTAAACACAAAACAATTACTTAAACAGAGGCAAATATTCCACCTGTATTCTAACGATAAATTGCTTTAGTTCCCATGAACATTAAAGTGTTTTCACTTAAAAAAAAAAGACAAAAACGTAATGTCAGATTATGTGAGAAATAACTTACCGAAACTATTACTATTTGTCTTGCAAAATCTATGTAGGACATAGACACTGGTGCATGCTGTTTAGTCACATGACAGTATGCCTGTACTGAGCTGTACTGTGACTTCAGTGCTCTCAGAGCAGGTACAGGTAATCTCCTGCCTGCCCATCATCATTCAGCGCAAAGTGTACATCCTCATCCTGCAACATTTTCCTGTTGCACGAGTACATGGAAAAGGCAGACTGAGCCTGTTCCATTTTGCAACTGCAAGAGCAGCATTGACTGTTCTTGCCAAGCAAGTGTAAACTTTTTTTTTCTATTTTGAAGTCTTAAAATCTAGTTTTCTTCTTTATGGCACAAAACTAAATTAAACTCAGGCAAAGTATTTGTTTTATCTATCATTTGCCAGTGAACATGTCACTTTCCCATTCTTTCTTCCCTTTCTGATTCTTAGCACTGTTCATTAACATTCTTAATGGGATGTTATATTAGATTGGTATATCTGCATTTTAAACATGCAGGTCTGAGTTTCAGTATTTAAGATATGGAACCTCCAAATATTTACTCACTGATTTTTTATGTATTACTTGCATTTTTTTCCCTGCATTTTTAAAGTTAGAGCCTTGCTGACTCTGAAAATATGTTTAATTCCTTAATTGCAAAGACTAACAATGAAAAATTAGAAAAAGCAAATTTTAAGTAAATAATTACACTTCCTTGAGATACTATAAAGAAAATTAGAACTGCAAGTGAGACCTTTTCCCTTATATTTAGGACTTATTAGGAAATAAATGGGAGAGGAAAATGAATGAGAGAATGTAGACGTTACACTGAAAGGCTCTTACACCGTATATCCCTAAGTGCATATGACATTAGAACTCAGTCCTTCACATAAATGGTATTAAGGAAAGTAAAATATACAAGCTGTCAGAAGTAAAAGGACAAAGACAAGCACCCTGCAGTGCATTTACCCAACTACAAAAGTGAATTACTTCCCTTTTAATAATTGAGTCATAAGAAGGACATAATGATAGTCTAGTGATTTCCAGGAAAGAGATTTTTTTTTTTTTTTAAATTCCTTACTTGGTAGAAGTTTTATGATCTGTTTCATTTCTTCTTCAAATCCAACCTCCAAGATACGATCTGCCTCATCTATTACCAAACACTGCAAATTCTTATACATGAAGGCTGGAGTGTTCTGCAAAATTAACAAATTCAGTAAGGAAGGGACAAGAGTTTTAAGATGTTTTAACAACACAGATTAGAGACCAATATTTTATCTACCTGCATATGATCCAGCAGTCTTCCTGGTGTTGCTACAATGATGTTGATTCCATTTGCAAGTTTCTGTGCTTCTGCTGATCTGTTACTGCCTCCCATTATCAGACCATAGGTGTGAACATGATGATTCATAAGTTCTTTAAGAACTCCGTAGGTTTGCATAGCAAGCTCTCGAGTAGGAGAAAGAATAATAACACCTGTTCCTAAAAACCACATAAACCAGACAAAGTAAGTTACAACTGGTCCGGCTCCCATCAGAGCCACGTCCCTAAATGGCTGTGTCACATAAAATTGAACTGGGAAACAAAGAGCCTTACCGTTTCTAGGCATGAATTTTAGCTTGTAGATCAGCTCAACTGCAGGAATAAGAAACGCAAGTGTTTTGCCACTGCCTGTTTTTGCAGCTGCTAAAATATCCCTGTATGCAGCAAAATCAGAAGAAGTCTTTAGCTGATTGTACAGAGAACAGAACAATCCCACTGTGAACAAATGTTGACAATGTGAAAACCTAACACAGTTTAAAGGAAACCAGCAGAATTGGCATTAAAAGCTCATGGCTGTGATGGTCCACAGCAGTTGGTCACTGTCTCTAGTGACAGTGTGAGAGAGGGCCTTCCAGACACATTGACAACAAGTGAAAACACAATCCTGCTTTCAAAGTCAAATGCAGTTCTCATGATCTTATCCTAAACACTTCTTCACATACAATACAGCACTTTGTTAACTTGCATTAATGTCTATAAACAAATCATTTAACATACGAAAAAATACAAAAAAACCCCAAACAATAAACAGTTTATATGTGCAAAGGCACATTTTATGTACTTAGCTTGCTACCAAAACATGCACAACATCTGGGGTCAATACAGAGATAAAGAAGACTTATTTCTTACCTGCCTTCCAGAAGTGGCTTAATACTTTTATGCTGGATTTCAGTCATGTGTGTAAACCCCATGTCATTTATGCCTTTCAGTGTATTCTCACTGACAGCACCAGCCAGGGAGGTAAAAGAATTGTCTTCAAAAGCACCTGAAATGAGAAATAATTCAAATGTATTCCTTCAGTTCAATCTCTCCTCTGAGACTGGCCAGTTAAAACTGGTCTAGATACAAAAATTTAAAAATATCAAAGGACTTAGTACTTTCTACCATAAAAGCCAAAGACATAAGGAACACTGGATTACTACTGTATTCCTAAGAATGCTACACAGAGCTGTTAAAAATGAACATCAATGCACTGCCTCTCTAGCTGCATTTACCAGTCATAAGCCTCCACTTTGCTCTTCACTTTTTCCTCTGCATTTAAAGATGCGTGTATCTGTTTTATTTAGTTAAGACACTCAGCAGTGTACACAGTGAAGAATTTCAAAGAACTGAGAAGCAGCAGCACAGCTGCCAGTGTCCCATTGCCTGAATCCAAACACCTGACTCACAGAGCTCATCTGGACACTGCAATGTGCTCTGAACAAGTGTCAGCTAGACCTTGGCTTTTTTGCACATGCATGAAAAACACAACAAAACATACCTGTTACACCTAGTGGTAAACTGGGCACTTCATCTTCCTCCTCGTCTTCCTTCACTTCTTTCTCTCCAGAATCCTGATGATTTTCATTTTCTACATCCGCACATTCATTTGTTTCAGTTTTTGCTTTTTTAGTTTCCGTATCTAGGGTGTTATTTTACAGAAGATAAGTTAGTTAGAGATATGGAGGTCACGTTCATCATTACAAGTTGTTCCATAGATTGATTTTTTTTTTAGTCTGTAAGCTATGTACAAATGCCATCCCTTTTTCATGGGGTGAAAGAGAGGACAAGAGAACTGAGGACAAAGCTTCTGTGAAACTCTGAGAGCAAAAAGTCTGAAGTTTCTTGCACGCAGGTCACTTTGCACAGTAAAGTGATAAAGCTTCAATATATACAATATGAATTTTCTGTGGAAATGAGGAACCAGTTACAAAATTACTTCCTATCTGTAATGCAGACATCAAGTTTCCAATGTGGTTTGTGCTCAAGTCACAGAAAACGTCCAAGTACCTGAATCCTCAGAGAGCTGCATGAGAAAACCTTGAGATAACACGTAAGAGATCATAGAATCATAAGGGATTGGAAGGGACCCCAAAAGATCATCTAGTCCAATCCCCCTGCCACAGCAGAATCACTTCACTGGACAAGTTATACAATCAGAATCACTCTGGGTTGGAAGGGACCACCTGATAATCTAGTTCCAACTCCCTCACCATGGGCAGGGACACCCCACCCTAGACCAGGCTTGCCAGAACCTCATCCAGCCTGGCCTTAAACACCTCCAGGGATGGGGCCTTAACCACCTCCCTGGGCAACCCATTCCAGGTTCTTACCATTCTCATGGTGAAGAACTTCCTCCTCACATCCAATCTAAATCTACCCATCTCCAGCTCTGCTCCATTGCCCCTAGTCCTGTTGCTACACGCCATCCTAAATAGTCCCTTTTTGTAGGCCTTTTCGTAGGCCCCACTCAGATACTGGAAGGCCACAATAAGGTCAACTCAGAGCCTCCTCTTCTCCAGGCTGAACAGCCCCAATTCTCTCAGTCTATCCTCACAGGAGAGGTGCTTCAGCCCTCTGATCATCCTCGTGGCCCTCCTCTGGACATGCTCCAGTATTTCTGCATCCCTCTTGTAATAAGGGCTCCAGAACTGAACGCAGTACTCCAGGTGGGGTCTCACCAGAGCAGAGTAGAGAGGTAGAATCACTTCCCTTGATCTGCTGGCTACACTTCTCCTGATACAGCCCAGGATCTGGTTTTCCCTCAAATGTATACAAATATATATAAATCATAGACGCATTAAGGTTGGAAAAGATTTCTAAGATCATCACGTCCAATCGTCAACCCAACATTACCATGCACACTAAACCATGTCCTGAAGTGCCACATCTACAAATTTTTGAACACCTCAGGGATGGTGACTCCACCACTTCCCTGGGCAGCCTTTTCCAATGCTTGACTGCTCCTTCAGTAAAGAAATTTTTCCAAATATCCAACGTAAACCTCCCCTGGTGCAACTTGAAGCTATTTCCTCTCATCCTTTCATTAGTTACTGGCTAAAAGAGAGCAACACCCACCTCACTACAACCTTCTCTCAGGTAATTGCAGAGACCTACCCTGGAAGACAACCCACAGACATTTGTGTAATAAAGAAGCACAACGTGGTACTTTCTCGCAGCCTGCCCCACCAACGCGCTCCAGAAGGATGCAAAGTGAGAGCAGGCGCGTTCTGTGGCCCCCGGGACTAACAGAACCCTGTCACAGACAAGCTGTACTTGAGGGACTACGCACCGCCTCCCGTTTCAGCCGCCGCTTTTCTCTTTTTCTTCTTTTTCTTCTTCTTCTTCTCCTCCTCCTCCTCCTCCCCGCCGCCGGGCCCGGAAGCAGCCACGGGATCTGCAAGATCCTCTCCTCCCGCCGCAGCCTCCTCCGAGGCCACCGCTTCTTCTACCTCCTCCTCCGGGAGGCTCCGCGATGCCGCCTCGCCCGACGGATCAACTACCCGGCGCGGAGACAAGTTTCGGGAAGAGACGGAGGGAGAGAAAGAAGAAACCAAAGTCAGCGATGGCTCCAAAGCGCTCGGCCGGGGAGAGACTCCGCCACTCCTGCCCCTCACCGGTCCCCTGTCCCGGCCGCGCCGTACCCGCCGCCTCGGCCGCCCGCAGCTTGAGGTTGCGCTGCCGCAGCTTGAGGTTGCGCTTGTGGATCTTCCTGCGGAGCAGCCGCATGGGCAGGGTGCCCGCTGCGGCCACCGACACGGACATCGCCGCCGCCTGCCCCGCTCTCCCCAGCACACGTGCGGACGCTGCGCGGCCGGGCCCCGCCGGAACCACCCCGGGCCCTTCCTCCCTTCCACTGGTGCCGCCGGGCCTGACGGGCGGTCCGCAGCGGCCTCTGGCGGCCCGGAGGAAGCAACTCCTGCTCCTAACGGGCGAGGAGGCGGAGTGTGTTGCAGTGGGTCCTTCCCCGCTGACCCGGGTAACCCTGGCGAGGGAGTAGCCGCTCCGGCCCGGACGTCCCTGCCGAGCCTGTGCCCGCTGCGGTGCCTCCGCTCACGGTTATGCAGAAGGTTGATTCACTGCAACCTAAAACAGTCTGTCAAAGCTGTACTAACTCAAGCCGATTTTAGGGTATGTTGAACTGGACAGCTAGAGGACACTAAAGGGATCTCGGTCTCCAGCCAGACCTGAGTACTCTGGCAATTATGGCTCGAAGAAGATGTTTATCAAGAGGCTGTCAATGGGTAACTCAAGATCTGCTTACTCTAGCTGAACTGTCCTCATTACACTCTCATTGTAACACTACAAGTCACACAGAACATGAAGGGTTGTAAGGACCTTCAAAGATCATCTAGTCCAATCCCCCTGACACAGCAGGATCACCTAGACCCAGTCACACAGGAACATATCCAGGTGGGT
>JAOXOE010031537.1:0-11852 GCA_028565055.1 Phoeniculus purpureus
TGGAACAGGCTGCCCAGGGGAGTTGTGGAGTCTCCTTCACTGGAGACATTTAAGACCCGCCTGGATGTGTTCCTGTGCGACTTGGTCTAGGTGATCCTGGGGATTGGACTAGCTGATCTTTCGAGGTCCCTTCCAGTCCCTAATGATTCTAAGATTCTATATTGTGTAGTGAGAAACACTGCCAATACTTCTGCCTAGACCCATTAGTTCCATGGAAACACGATTTAAGTGTGCTGTTCAAGCCATTTTATTCAGTGGTGATCTAATACCACTTCATCATGACAACACTGTGACCCTTGGTTGTGGCTGATGAACAAAAGTTAATTAGGATTTTGATAATTCCATGTAGTACTTGAAGAATGATTGCAGTTTAAATACCATTCCATACTTTAGACATAACCTTCTCCCCCAACCGTTTAATAGCTGTTGGCTTAGGACCAAATACATGTAATTCATTGAAAAAACATTAATGTTACAGTTTAATATGGTTTCTTATTAAGCAGTGCAGTTTGTTTTCTTGCCTCAAGCTGAATTTTTTTTAACAGTTTTTGCTTTTATTTCTAAGCAAATCAGCTAGTTAATGCATCAGCCTTTATATTTCCGGAATCTTCAGTGTTAGCATTTTTTGTTTTCAATTGGGCTGGCAGTTTCTGCACCGAACTGATACCTTGTCTTCTTTCTGGTGTTTCTGTAGGGTTTGAAACACCGTAATAGGAACATGTTTCCTACAAGAACAGGTAACCATCCCTGGAGGTATTTAAAAGGCATGCAGATACGGTGGTTAGTTTAGTCATGACCTGTCAGTGCTGGCTTTATGGTTGGACTTCATGATCTTAAAGGTCTTTTCCAACCACAATGATTCTGTGACAGTAGCACAAACTGAAGCAATTTTATAAAGTCTCCCAGCTTTTGGTAAGATTTCTTTTTTCCATTTTACTTCTTGACTTCACGTGAATGTTGTCTCTTTCTGAGAGTGACAAAGCTACAGAAAGGCCAAACTGAAGTGAAAGAGTTTTTATTGTATGACCAGAGTGGAATGAAAAGATTTAACTGATGTCAAATCCCGTGTGTACATTTCAGAAGAGTAGTACATTAAACACGTGGCACCAGATTGTGAACTACTGTAGTTTTTAGTAGTTTAGTGTTATAAGGATTTAGTTAGACTGGGAAAGTAGAAATGCTAAGAAGTGAAAAGTTTCAAGTCTGTGTGAATACTTTGCGTCTGATAGCTGTGATGTCTGTCTGCTCAGCTTCCACACCAGGGTGATGGGACGGGATACCTGCTGCTGGTGCTATTCCCACTGCCTTCTTGTAGGAGGAAGTAGAGGTAGCAAATTCAGAGCAGACGCTGACGTTTAGATCATTACCATACATTTCCACAGCCACCTTGTACAGAAAACTAAACCCAGTCTCTTCTCTTTTTGTGTGGCTGCAGCTTTGCTCTTGGAACATCCCTGAGCAACATACGGATAAATGTCAGCATTGGCTTTTGTGCTTGTTGGTACCAGCACTGGCTGTAGACATCTAACCAGAGTAAACACAAGTGTTTTCCTTTGAGCACCCAGATCAAGTTTTCTCTGTCTCTCTCTCTCTCATGACTGCTTTGCTGGTGGCTAACCTCAGAAAAATTCACCCACTAGTGTCCTTATTGACTGTTATCCAAAGGGGTCTTTTCTTCTCATTAGTGCTGAAGTTTAATGAAGCACAAAGGAAAACAGTGGATTTTTTTCCTGGAACGCTTGAAGTTTAGATACTGATGATTGGCTAGATCTGCTTCATGGAGAGCCAAAGGAGAGAAATCACTGAGGCAAACAGGCTTTCTAGTTTTGCAGAACAACAGCTGTGTTGCTAGTTACAGTCTAAAAACCTCAAATCCAATTAATTTTCTGGTTGCATTTGCAAGAATCTAATGTTACGTTTGTTTGTGTTTTAAAAAAAAAAAAAGGCATATCTGGAAGTGACCATTTCCCTCAGCATTTTCATGTTAGTCTGGTTAATGCTCTGCTGTCACTTGAAAGAGCATCTCTGGTCCCTGCACCACATGAAGTTTATCCCAAATGTCTTTCAGTGCCATGTTAAGTTTGTTGTACAGGTTGAACAGCCAACTGGTGGGACTTGAGCCTGCTCTGGATGTGAGTTGCCCGTTGCTGTGAAGGACGTATTTTATGTTCCTCTCGCATCACTCCAAGCCTGTGGCTGCTGCTGTGCTAGTCTTGCTCAGGGCAAACAGCTGTGTACCTGTATTTGAGCAAGAGGCTGGTAGTTTGTACCTGATTATTTCAAAGCTTTAGCCAGTACTGCCTATTTGCTTTTAATACTGCTGTGTTCCTGCATCCCTTACCTGCAGAGCATTTCCCAGACAAGGGCTCTGCCCTGCTCCCAACCCCAGGCTCTGCCCTGTTCCCACCCCCAAGTACTGCTCTGCCAAACTAACTTGTGCTCCAGCACTGGAAACTTATCACCCTCTACAACTACCTGAAGAGACATTGTGGAGAGGTGGCACTGGTCCCTTCTCACAGGTAATTAGTGATAGACGAGAGGGAAGAGCCTCAAACTGCGCCAGGGGAGGTTTAGATTGGACATTAGGAAAAATATTTTTACTGAAAGAGTAGTCAGGGATTGGAACAGGCTGTCCTGGGAGGTGGTTGAGTCACCATCCCTGGATGTGTTTAAAGATTATTTGAATGTGGTGTTTACAGATCTGGTCTAGCAGTGACCTTGGTAGAATCACAGAACATTAGAGATTGAAAGGGACCTCGATAGATCATCTAGTCCAATGACCCTGCCACAGCAGGATCACCTAGACCAAGTCACACAGGAATGTGTCTGGGCAGGTTTTAAACATCTCCAGAGAAAGAGATGCCACAACATCTGTGGGCAGCCTGTTCCAGTGCTCTGTCACCCTCATTGTGAAGAAGTTCCTTCTCACATTGATGTGGAACCTCCTATGTTACAGCTCACACCTGTTGCCCCTTGTCCTGTCATTGGGTGACACTAAGTAGAGTTAATAGTTGGACTTGATGATCTCAAGGATCTTTTCCAATCTTGAGTGATTCCATGATAAATGTGGAACTTAACAGGAGCTTGAGGGAGCTAAATAATGACAATAATAAGGATCTTTAGGAGGTGTTCGCATGGCAGCGTCAGTTTTCCAAGCATATTTTCAGCTTCCTAACTGCAGTGGAGAGCTCACTGGTGTTAGAGATGCAGTCAGTTTTGACTGATGAACTTCTCTGCTTTCTTTGAAAACCTGTTGTTTCTCTTTTTAATTAAAACAGCTGGAGTGCATTTTTTTTTCTGTTGAGAAGAGAAGCTAATGGAGTCTGCTACTTGACACTACAGACTAGTTTATTTTCAGCCTCATCTCTGCTAGCAAAGGAAGAATCAGAGTCAACAGGTCCTTTGTTCACATCCCAGGTTTCTTTCAGCAACAGTTACCCACAAGCTCTTTTTCCTTGTTCAGAAGTGTGTTTTTTAACCTTTCCCTGGCTGTGTTTGGGTCTCATGTGCTCCATCACTAGTCAACTCTTGGTGTCCCACCAAGCCGAGGTGCACGTGTCCACCAGCTACTGCCCAGTCTTATAGGGTGCATAGAAGAAGCCTAATGGCTGTGCTGTGAACTTGCCACATCAAAACTTAACCTCTTTCCCTTCAGTTGCTTGAATCAGCAGCGTAAGGCAGTGCCACTTACTGCTACCTGAACTCCTGTCTGTGTAGTCAGTTTGGACTTCAGGAAAGGCTTCTCTCCAAAGACCACTATAGTGATGGATTGTGGTACAGAGCAAATTTTTCCCTGCTTTGGCTGTTGTCTCCTGCATTGAGCTCATGTGCCCATGAGTCATGTCTGTGTGCCACATGAGACCAGGACATCTCCTGCTTGGGCTTCTGGGAACTCTGGTTCTTCCAGGTAACAAAATATTTGCTATGGGGAGCTGCCAGAGCCAGTAAATATCAGGAGTCAAGTAGATGAACAGGGCAAATTTTCCTCATCTTCAGAGGAAGGTAATTTTCCAGGGCAGAATGCCTGATGCTGTTGCTGCTAGAGCAGTTGGGTGAAGGAAGGATGGTTGTTGACAAAGTCTGATCCAAGTCATCACACCTTTAACGTAACTTTCTTACACTCCTAGATGATGATCTGTATGCACACAAGCAAGGAGAAGTGTGTGGTGATAGGTGTTGTGCACAGCTCCCTATTCCTACTATGGGGAAATTGAGTTTTTATGAGTCAACTTTCCTGTAGCTGCAGACATGGACCTGGCACAACTAAATTCCTGTTTCATGCGAGGAAGGAGCAGAAATCTACATAAATGTTTTTAAAACAATGCATGTAAGAATTTTGAGGTACTACCTGCATTATGTTTTATGTAACTCACAAGGAGTTGATTAGATCGTTTTTCCCCTCTTAAAACATAAAATTTTAAAATTGAAATTGTAACTCTCGTCTGAATTGTAGCTGTGACAAATGTGACTGGAAAACTGTAGGATGGGTTTTAATGCAGTTCACTGTAGTCTTTGTATGAAGTGATATTTCTCAAGTCCAAATTCACTGGCTAATATATGAGGACTTCAGGTATGCTTTATGAAATAAACAATCACTGTAGTCATTCCTTTTCTGCTAGTTTGGGCTCATGTAGCTGCAGTTTTAAAAAATGCCATTTTAAAAAATGTTTCTCTGACTTTCCTATAGCTGTGCTGCTGTAATTTGCTGTCTAGGAGATGTGTTGGGAAGTATGAGCGAGTGACTGCTTTTACCACTGGTTTTAGTTTGTTGTTTTTTTAAATTCAATTCACCTGTTATTGTCCATGTTCTTACACTCTTCCTGCTTCCCAAGTGTGCTAGGTTAGCATTTATTGGTGTATTTCCTATCCCTTTTTCCCTCGTATTTCACCCAGAGTGATTTAGCAGACACTGCTATGCGAGTGGGGAGGTTGCTGAGGGGGGGAGGTTTTAAGAGAACACAGACGCTGTGCGTGAGGTGGGAATGCGAAGGGAGTTCTGGGCAGAAGAAGGGGTGGAGTGTGAAAGGCCAGGCACCATTTCAGACATGGTGTTTTGAGCTGCTGCACGTTTTATTTTGGCTCTGCATTTCACCCTTGCAGCCTCAGCTGCCTGAGTGCCCTGACTCCATTTAGACTTTGGTTTTCCTCTGGGACTTCAGTCTTTCCACTAGCCCCAGTCGCACTGGGGCTGTGCCCCTTCACACCTGCCGTGCCAGTACCCCACTCCTCTCTTGGCACTTCACCACCATCGCTGGCCTGACAGCTCTTCAGACTGCAGCTCTGGTTGTATTTTTTGTTTTGTGCGTTGTTTCTTTCACTTCTTATATCCTCTTTCCTCTCATTATCCCTCTTACTTTCCCCCATTAAAGTCATAGCATTTTATTCCAGTCACCTGATCTCTCTTATTCTAAAATTCTCCTATTAAAAAGAACATGCTCTATGGGGGTTCCACTTTTAACCATAAAACCAGGACAACAAAGTTGCATGTTTTATTCTGATCACCCTTTGCAAATCTATTAATTCTACTTGGTGTGAAATACCTCTGTGTGTGCTGGTACATTGCAACTCCATTTATTCCTTCGTTTCAACATTTGGTTGAATGCGTATTTGGCAAAAGTGGAAATCCTTAGTTTCCACACAGGGCTGGCACAGCACAAGGTGACTGCAGACAAAGTAAGTTGTTAATCTTGTGGTAAATATAGGCATACAGCCCTCCGTAATGATGTCACTCTATGTCCTGTGGACTGCTGCCTCTCTGTGAGCTTTCTTTTACCCAGGAAATTTAATTGCATACTTTGTTTATCTATAAAACTCTTTAAAACCTGGTTACAGGGCTTTTTCCAGATCTGTAATATGGCTGATATGGGGAAATGCTGAAATACTTCCCAGATGAAGTCAGGAACATCTTGCCCTTACTGTCATTCCTCTAAGGTATATATTTTCAATATGGAGAGACAAGTGTGGCTGCTTCCATTTCTGACTCACGAGCTCTGAGGGCAGTCAAATAGATCTGGGGATTTTCTGATCCAAAGAGCTACCTCTAAGAAAGATCAAACTGTGGCTGGTGCTCATGATCCCAGAGAGTGCAGAGGCAGGGCCCAGCATCACCTTTTCTGTACAACAGTTTGATGGGATCTCTGGATACCTGTAAGGAAGGGCATGTTCCTAAAAACAAATAAGTTGGACACTGTCCTTTTTCTTTTGTGGGTCTTGGAGAAGGTGTCACCAGGATCAGGGCAGAGCACTATGTAGAAAAGTCATCTGCTCATTTGTATTTCTGTTTTACACAGGCAAGCATCAGGTTTCCTTTTCTTGTTTTTGTAGGCACGACTAGTATTGACCTCATGCCACTATGCTAACTGGTTCTTCGTTTAAAACCTCACGTGCA
Source organism: Phoeniculus purpureus (assembly GCA_028565055.1). NCBI lineage: Eukaryota > Metazoa > Chordata > Aves > Bucerotiformes > Phoeniculidae > Phoeniculus > Phoeniculus purpureus. The sequence continues at coordinate 6,389 of JAOXOE010031537.1, forward strand.
GAAGAGCATGTTTGTCTCTGAGCCTTCCCTGAGCTGTGCTGCTGGGTGGCAAGGACGTGGTCCCCAGAGAAACCTATGGACCAGCAGCATTGTGTCCTGGCACAGCTGCAGCCCATCACACCAGGCTCTGGGCTGCTTCTCCCCACCGTTTCCCCGATCAAAAGGCTTAATCTGTACTATTTTTAGTTACTAGAATTGTAAATGATTCACAGCTTTCCCTTCCAGCCCCGTTTACCCAGCTCCTTCCTTGACATTTCCTCTCAGATATTCCATCACTTACCTAAAATAAATCTAACTAAAACCTCTCACATTTCCCACCTGCACTCTTCTGTAAATGTGCTCTTCCTATTCTGTCATAAACTCTCTAGAAGCAAGCACAAAAAATTGGCTTGTGTTAGTCTCAGTGTCTCACTGCTCTGCCATTGAGATGGCTGCCTGCCACTGGAGCTCTGTAAGCCCAGCTCACTTCAAGTCTTGCTCTCTCTCTGTGCCCTCTTTACAGAGACCTATTGACAAGTCAGCTCCGGCTCTGAGGCTGTGTCAGCTTTGTGTCCTCTTATGCCCCCAAACAAGGCTCTTAATATGCCGCCAGCCTCAGGTGAGATTAAGCGGCAGACCCCAGCTTGGCTCCTGCCTCCACCTTCACTTCCCACGCTCCAACCCCTGACCTGCCTGTTTGCTGTCTTCTTCCTCATCTCTTCTCCAGGAGACCTAATTTCTCTTTAATCCAGACAAGACTCAGAGGTTTACTCGCTTCCCAGTGCCATCCTGTGCGAGCACTTAATCCTCAGTGCTGCACACAGGTCCCGTCAACACAGAAAGGTCAAATTTGCATTAGACTACTCTAAGAAGAAAACAAAGGCAGGTTCCGGAGCCAAAAACTGTTTGACACGTCTAGTTTAAAATGGAGTTTTCCTCTTCAGAGGAAGAAGTCTGGACATACTCAATTAATTGCATCATTACCATAATCTTGTAAATTGCTGTTTTACTGCCGTGTGTATATTATTTGAGATTAGCCAGGGAAACAGGATGCCGGGGGTAAGAATTCTCTCTGAAGCCACAGAATGCATCAATTAGGTGGTATCCTCTAAAATATTTGAAAATATTTAAATCTTCCTGTCTCCTATGCAAAGCCTTGTCAAAAAGCAATATAATTGCGTAGCAAGTGTTAGGATTTTATGCATCCTCCTCACTTCACTGGGACCTCTGGCAGAGGCTAGAGTAAGCGTGGGCTCTTATTCTGGAAACGCTGTGGAAAAGAGGCATTGCAACAACAGAACTGCACAGCCTTATTAGACCAAAAGAAAAGGACTTTAAAAAGTATTGAAACTTGCTGAAAGTGACCTTATTTGATAGTCCACTTGAGTTCTAGACCAGAAGAGGGAATATTATAGCTGAAAATATCAGTGATATAAAGAAGAGGCAGTGTAATGAGAATGCAATGAGTCCTGAAATACGTGTCTTGCCATGAGGCCCAGCACTTTAATTAAAGCAGCAAATAAAGCATTTGCTGAGATTCTGGAGATTTCAGACAGTCTCCAATTTCCCAGTCTGTTAATGAGTGAAAAAGTTTCCACTTTAGCAGATTGAATCTAAAAGAAAATGAAAAAAAAAACAACCAACCCTCTTAAAGTTTGGCCAGATTAAAAAAGGCAGCTGAGCGTTCCTGATTTGGAGAGGATTTTAATGACGCGTAAAGGAGCTGCTAGTGTGTTGTGTGCAAGGAGTGACTATTGATACAGGTAATTTGACCCTAAAACATGCCCCAGAAATGGCTTTTTTTAATCATATTTGCAAACAGCTGCCGGTAAAGGCACAAGAGATTTGGGAAATTTCATTAAAATGGTGCAAGGAAGAGAACATGGCAGGAGAGAGGATGGGGACAGAAGGAGGCATAGCATGCAGGAAACCCAAGGACTTGAGGCATAGTTTCTTAAGACACTGTTTTCAGACAACCCCAGCTGGTACTAAAATAAGTTAAAAAGCATGAGGACAAGCTAGTAATAAAAGTGTAAGTGCCTCATTAAAAAGGACTGTAGTTAAATATTTAAGTTTGTCAGTGCTGTGTCTTCCACTGTCAGACTCTAAACCTGCATCTGGACATCAAAGGAATCCTTTGTCATCTAGTGATAGGACGAGGGGCACAATGGGTGCAAGCTGGCACATAGGAGGCTCCATATAAATGTCAGAAGGAACTTCCTCACAGTGAGGGTGACAGAGTACCAGAACAGGCTGCCCGGGGCAGGGGTTGTGGAGTCTCCTTCTCTGGAGACGTTTAAAACCCACCTGGTATGTTCCTGCGCGGCTTGGTCTAGGTGATCCTGCTGTGGTGGGGGGATTGGACTAGATGATCTTTTGAGGCCCCTTCCAATCCCTAATGTTCTGCGATTCTGTAATTTTGTAAACAATTTGAAACCAGAATGCTAGCCCGTAAACAACCCATGGGTGACTGGTGTGTTAAGTGTGTATCAGAGCCCTCGACAGACTGTGGAATACTTTCCAAGATAAATTTATGGCACAGAATATTGAATGGCAGTGTTCCATAGTGTCCCTGGGGAAAATTAATGGTGCCCAGCTGAAACGTTCCATTCTCGTGAGCGGTGGACGAGACACGGCCAATAATCTGCTGTTGTTAACACCACACACTTTGATCTCGGTAAAGACATCCATTGTCTTGCTTGAGTAATTTCAGTTGATAAAAGTACATTCCACAAGTGGCATTTTGCTGTTGTAACCCAGCTGAAGGAAGGGAAGGGTTCTGCATTACGGCTGTTACATCAGAGGCTTAGCAGAGATCTTATAAAGTAAACCGTTTTGTTCTTGTTTACAGAAAACTGTGCTGATACTTGAAATGGAAGCGGGTGGTACTACTGTGTATAACGATGAATTATTTAGCAAAATGCAGTCTACGGGCTCTATTTTGTGCTATGGCATAGGCTGTAGAAAATCCAGGCATTGTATGAGAAATGCTTGCACAATAAAAATATCCCAGCTAATATCACATAGTAAATCCCCTGCATCTAATCAACTGCAAACCTGAAAAATGCAGGAAGTGCATTAGGAAGTTAATGATTGTTAGCAGTGTCATGAATCGCAATGTGTCTTGTAGAAGTTAAAAAAATAAAGACATTCCAAGATGCAGGGTAATAATGCAGAAAGATGTGTCACACATGATGTTAAATGCTGCAGTGGACAAGACCTGGGGATGGGGCATCTGTATGTGCCTCTCCCCCATAGCACCTGAAGCAGCTACCTCAGTGGCTTAGGCAGTATTGGAGAGTAAGGGATCTGGTTGTGTAACTTGTTCTACATTGCTGTTCAGTTCAAGGCTGTTTATGCAAAGTCTTAGGAGGGTGAAGCTTGCAAAGCTTGAAGGAACTTCATGGTTTTTGCATGGGGGAAGGCATATCAGACACAGACAAGCTTCAGCTTCATCTTTGTACTACTGAAGAGATTCTCTCTTCAGCTAATGCAGCTTCTTACTGTTTTTAAAAATCAGGAGCTTTCAGATATAGATAGTAGACTTTAGAAATTAAAGCTGAGGTGACAGTATTTTACCTCTATAAATACAAGTTAAAATACCTGTTCATCTACTCACATTTGTTTGCAGTTTGCTTATATCCTCGTGTAAGCTGAGCAGCCATTCAATTTGCCTGTGGGTGATCCCAGTGCTTTGGCTCATAGGGGAGAATTCCTTTTCCACAACATTGGAAATGCTTTCTGTATTTTCAAGAGCTAATCAGTCTTATAATGACATGATGATTCTCTTGAAGGAGTGTGATTAGTCATAGTACACTGTCCTCTTAGAAAATACTGTATCTTTATACTTAATCCTCCCCATCAATAAGGATTAATGTTTATAAATATTTACTGAAGGAAATTTAGTATTTACTGATCTCTGGTTTTATTCTAAAAAGACACAATTCCAAGTTCTCTCTTCTGGTTTATGTGGTGCCTTGAGGGTGCAGCAAGTTTATGCTTTTACATTACATGTGACACATAAACATCATTTGTCTGTGCTTGTACTAAACAGTTTCACTGTGGGACAGTGTCTCAGTTCTGTCAAGTACTGGCAAGATGTGTGGGCTGTAAAAATCTCCGAAAGTTGTGAAAGAAAAGCTTTTGGCAAAACACATCGTAGTTGAAGTCAGTCTAATTAGTTACTAAAGCTTAATTACACTTCTTTCCATTTTTTTTCTCAAGAATTAACTGTTTTGGCTGATCTAGGCTTGCTGCTGACATCTACAAATGTGGATGCTCTATGATGATTTGAAATAAAGAAAAAATAGTGTTAGTAAGAGCTGTATCATCTGAGTATGCCTGAAGTGCTTGCAGTGCTTAAGGACAATGAAAAGGTGAGCAGCAGCTCCAACACAGAGTGTAATGGATCAGGTGTCTTGGTGTGCCTATAGCACAAATTTCCTTAGTCATAGGTTGACCATATCAATGCTTCTATTTCATCCTTCAACTTAGGAGCCCAAGTGCCCTATAGTAGTTTCTTATAGTTGGGATAAACCATACGAATCATAGAATCATGAGGGATTGGAAGGGACCTCAAAAGATCATCTAGTCCAATCCCCCTGCCACAGCAGGAGGCTGATCAGTAAAACTTACCTTTTGGATAAACTATGCCTATATTTCCCAGGTAAAGGTAAGGTAGATCGGGGGGAAAAGCTACTTGGTTTTTCTCAGTCATTGCAGAATTGTGAATTACTCTGTAGCTGCAGGAGGATCTGTGGTCATTTCAGGGTTTGGTTTTAGTTATGTGAGCTTAGCAAGAACAGTTTACCTGCGTACCCGCTATCATCTTTTCAGTGTTGTCTTCTGTAAACCCTGGCTGCGCTCTGTGGAAGCTTGGATTTCAGTGGCTTTGAGTAAGTGCTGAGCTCTGCAACCTTCATTTGAGTTACACCCCAGCAAGGACTTGGTAGCATCCCTGCAGTGATGCATCAGTGAATGCTGTTATAGCCTGCAGCACTTTGCCGAAAATGACGTATTCAAATGGTCTGGGTAACTTTTTTTCTTCTACTATACATATTTTTTTAATACTATGTAATCGTAATTTATATAGGTAGAAAGGGAAAAGACACTCTTTTATTTCTGAAACACCTTTGCTTAATTTTAAAAGCTGCTACCTACACCTCTACATGGTAGACCCACCACAGAACATACTTTCCTAGTCCAGGTGCTGTTTTGTCATGCCTTTTCAATACATATTTGGACTATGAGGTGGATCGTGAACTGGCTGCAGGATAGAAGCCAGAGAGTGATGGTCAATGGGACAGAGTCTAGTTGGAGGCCTGTGTCTAGTGGAGTGCCCTAAGGGTCAGTACTGAGACCAGTACTATTCAGTCTCTTCATTAATGAATTGGATGAGGGATTAGGATGCACTGTCAGCAAGTTTGCTGATGACACAGAGCTGGGTGGTGTCACCAACACCCCAGCAGACTGTGCTGCCATTCAG
>JAOXOE010031538.1:0-11851 GCA_028565055.1 Phoeniculus purpureus
GTTTAAACTAGATAAGAACTGGGTTTTTAAACTAGATCCAAACCTTCAGGTTTTAACATAATTTTCCCTATAGTTTGTGTGCTGTAAACCAGATCATAGAATCATTAGGGATTGGAAGGAACCTCAAAAGATCATCTAGTCCAATCCCCCTGCCACTGCAGGATCACCTAGACCAAGTCACACGGGAACATGTCCACGTGGGTTTTCAATGTCTCCAGAGAAGGAGACTCCACAACCCCCTTTACAAAGAAATTTAGCGTTGCATTTCAATTATTTTAAATTCCATCTCTCTGATTAATGAATGAGTAACTGCAATTTCATAGTTTCAGTGTTTCTTAAGAATTAGAATTAGTGGAATTCCCTTTCAGCTGTTGCTCATTTTAGCATCTTGTAATTCATTGTTTAAGGGTTCATTTTGCAATGCACTCCTTTCATTTGTTTCGTTACTGCTTTAGGATTCTTTTCATTTTAAACAGGTTTGAAAGCACTTCACGTTGAAAGAGATTATTTCCATGTCAATAAACACTGTTGCAAGTGGCTTTTTATCTTACACCTTCAGTCTAATGCTGAACCATGTCACCCAGTAAATTTAGAACTGTTGGAATGATATGATGTGAATGCTTAGAAGTGCATATAGAGTTCCTTAGAAACTAACCGTGCTCAGCTTTCGCTTCATGATACTAGCTCCTCAGTATCTCTTAACAGAAGTTGCAAAACAAACCCTCTGGAGTCATGCATAGATTGACATTTGACAAACACATCATCAAATTTTACAAGTAGCCAGACGAGGACAATGAGAACTGGTCAGATTTTCCTCTGTTCAGTGTAGACTAACTACTGGAATATTGTAGTCCAGTACTGGGCTCCTGAGTTCAAGAAGGACACAGAAGTGCTTGAGAGAGTCCAGAGCAGACACACACAAAGATGATGGAGTGGAACATCTCCCTGGTGGGAAAAGGCTGAGGCAGCTGGGTCTCTTTAGCTTGGAAAAAAGGAGACTGAGGGGTGTCCTCATTAATGTTTATTAAATACATGAAGGGTGGGTTTCAGGAGGATGGAGACAGGCTCCACTCAGTGTCATCAAATGATAGGACAAGGGGCAATTGGTGTGAGCTGGAACATAGGAGGTTCCATATAAATATCAAAAGGAACTTCTTCCTGGTGAGGGTGACAGAGGCTGCCCAGGGGAGTTGTGGAGTCTCCTTCACTGAGGATGTTTAAAACCTGCCTGGACATGTTCCTGTGTGACTTGGTCTAGGTGGTCCTGCTGTGGTGGGGGGATTGGACTAGATGATCTTTCGAAGTCCCTTCCAATCCCTAATATTCTGTGATTAGCTATAACCAAAAGTACAGATGGTAGGGCATTTCTGCACTTTTCACCTCACAGTGGAGTTAGTCTGTTGGGGATGAATGGATAAGAAATAATACTGCAAAGGAAGGGCACAGCAGCAAAGAACACCAGAGAGACTGTAATGGGAAGGGTGAAACTGCTGATGAAAAGATTTGTAATATTGGGTCTAGATAGGCTGTCTGCTAAGAAAGGAAAAGGCTGCGAAGGGGTGACAATATACATGCTTTAGGAGGAGTTTTCTGTTATGTGTTTCTTGGGATACAGTTTCTGCAATTTGATATCAATACAAATAAGTGACTTCTTTGGTGACCCCAATGTAGGGCTGAAATAAAGTGGAAGAACTAACAGGCAAAAAAACCTACCAGATTTGAAATGTGCACTGAGAAATATTTTTTGGTGGTTGTTACTGTGCTGGAGGAGGGAGAGGTGGAACCCTCCAGGTATTTGTGCTGCATCTATTGTTTTAAATGTGGTGTTATTGCAGAAGCTGGAATTTCAATCCCTGCTGGTAGCCTTGAGCAATGTTTCTCTAATGGGGGAAGAGGCTGCTAAAAGCCTCCTGTAAAAGTTTGCTGTAAAAGCTTCCCTCAGCCCAAGTTTATAGTGATATGGAACAATTTGCACCTCTGTGATAATGTGTCAAGTAATTTAATTAAGTGTGATGTTACATTAACTCGTTTTGAGTTAATGTAACAGATTTATGTGGATTTTATCTTAATTCCTAAGAGTCAAGGGGTAGATTGATTGTGGTTTGAATTTGAGCAATTTTTTTTGCTTGAGGCATTGGGAAGTTGGTCGGCAACTTGTGATTCCAAACTGAATTTCTGTGACTACATGAACTGGTATGACTGGTTTGGAACTTCCTATTTCCTGCTCCCCCTTCATTTTCATCTTTGCTCAGAGAGTACCCTCATGGGCTGGACATCTTGCCCTGCAAATGTGGTGAATGGAGAGGGAGAGCAGAACTTCAGAGATCAGCTGAAGAAAGTTTTTGCCTGCAGTCTAGTGTTTGCTGATACAGAGAGAGCTTTTCCCCAGCTTGTGGTTACCGGAATTAGTGCACTGGAACTGAAGGGGTGCCTTGGAAGTACATGGAATAGACAACTGGACCTTAAACAGAGCTCAGCTGATGCTGAGGGATGTATGCATGGACAGAATTGACTCCATATTTCACAAGGTGAAAGAACACATGGAATTATTTTCCATTTGAGGGTATAGGGATAGCAGCTCAGCCAGTGTAGAGCAACAAGGATAATGAAGGAAGTGGAGCACCTCCCTGTGAGGAGAGGCTGAGGGAGCTGGCTCTCTTTAGCTTGGAGAAGAGGAGACTGAGGGGTGACCTCACTAATGTCTATAAATATGTGAAGGGTGGGTGTCAGGAGGATGGAGCCAGGGTCTGCTCAGTGTCATCTAGTGATTCTGTGACATATATTTTACTATGATACAAGTGAGACTTCAGAGAAGAATTTGTGGCTTATTAACTAGTGAGCTCAACTTTCAGGATTAAAATAATTCAATATAAATTTATCAATATGTAGTTAATTTCTCTATCTCCATCTGTCAGAAAAATGACAGAAAAGCATTTTCTATAGATGCCTCTGTTTGTCCATGGAGGAAGTGGCTAAGCTGCTTATTTGTTTGGTCAATCTGTTTGTTGGACAGAAGGCTTCCTCTCTTACGGACAATGAAAGATTTCTATATTTCAAAAAAAACCTTTAATGAGAAAAAAAATTGAGTGCCCTAAACCCTTACAGTGAAGCAAAATTAATTACTTACTACTCCCTATGTGTGCTGCTGCGTGGGGTTTTCCATACCAAATGCAGGATTGTATGTTTGCCCTTGCTGAACTTCATCTCCTCCCAACTCTCTAACCTCACCAGGTCTTGTTCTCCCAGCTTTGTGTCATCAGCAAATTTGCTGAGGGTGTTCCTTTGTCGAGAACACTGATTATCATGTTGAATAGGACTGGACCCACTACTGACTGCTGGGCAACACCACTTACTACAACCCTCCATCTGGACTCTGTACCGCTCTGTGTCATCCTTCTAGTTCTCAGTCCAATTCACAGTCCACTCATCTAACCTACACTTCCTAAGCTTCTCTGAGGGTGTTGTGGGAGGTAGTGTCAAAAAACTTGCTGAAGTCAAGATAAACAACATCAGGTGTCCTTTCCTCATCAGTCCACCCCGTCATAGAAGGTATTAGATGGGTCATACATGATTTCCCCTTGGTAAGTTCTTCCTCTAATTATCTCTTTTTAAAACCTTGCTCTTGTAGACCAAGGTGAGATGCAGTTGCAAACCGTCTAGCAGCTGCAAACCACCTTTCTTTCAGAAAGGACTCAATTTAGCTACTCAAAGAAAAGAGCAACCGTATTAGCATAGTCTTGTCTGCTCTCCTCTTAAGGCAGGCCAATGACAGACACATTTGCCCAGTCTTCTCATACACAGACACTGCCATTTCTGACTTGGGGAATCCATGGTCCGATGTTCTCTAATATTCCTCTTTATAATCTTTGACAACATGTTATGCTTCTGAATCTTCCAAAAATCTCTCAAGAACATTTGTCTGACTGAAATGACGACAATCTCTGATCTGAGTTCTTTCCTCTGAAAATGAAAACATGCCCTCTATTGCTAGTTTCTTCGTTTCATCATTAATGAAAAGCACAGAATTCAGGGTTCATTTAGTTAAAATGCATTCCTACTCCTTGTTGGAAGTCTCGTTTGTAAAAGCCAGGGGTGGAACATTTCTGCAGTCTTTCAGTCCCCTTGAGGTCCTTTGTTCTCTCTATAGCGTGTTGACAAGGGAACTCTACGCCAAGTAAATCTAATTTTCTCTCTTCAAATGTTCCTCTAAATGGTTATAATATTCCTTTCACGTCTTTTTAATTGATTTAGCTCCAAAAAGCCTAGTCAAAGGCTGTATGGTGCTGTACTGCGTTATGTGTTTCCTCCTTAAGAAAGCAAGACATGCAGCTCATTCTTTCTGTTATCACTTTTTTTTTTTTAGCTTCCCACCCTTCTTTCAGACTATTTTCATTACCAGCCTATAGCATTATGTTTGTGGTGATGCTATCAGCACATCACTGCAGAGGAAAAGAAATGTTTGAAGGATCTGAAATATCTTAGCAGCAGGAAAAACGACTCGGTAGCAAGAAATGCAGCTTCTCAGCACATAACACCATTCAGAAAATTATTCTCATGTCCATTATTCTTGTGTCCAAGAGAAGGACTGCATTGTAAAGAAAGGAGAAGGAACGCTTTCCATCATAAACAATGTGTGTTTGAAGTCTGTGGCAAGCGTGCTTCAGAACGAGATAAAGCCGAAAGGAAAAAGATGGATGAAAATGACATTCATATTACATGGTTAGCATATCCCAGTATTGATAGAGATATCTATCAAGCAGAGCTGAGATGGAGGTGAGGAGAGCAGAGGATTATTGCGGTTGAGTTTTCGTTTAATATTTGTGGGAATTGTCTCCTTGATTTTTTTTTTTTAACTTCCAGGACTTGTGTTCATCCTTATCTCAAGCCACAGATTCTGTGGTTTTTAGCAGCACACCCAGGACATCTGTGATAACATTCCTGCCTTTTTTATTAGAGCAAATGTCACTATTTCTTATTACTTTGAAAGAGAAAAAAGCTGTCTGTCAGTGTGATTTCATCTCCAGATCCTCCAGCTCCAGTAAACATTGGCTCTTTTCCAAGTGGTGCTACGAGTCAGGAAACCTTGTCAGTGCTAAAGATCACGGTCGCTAGGAAAAAAACCTAAGTATTCTAAAGTCAGTTCTTGGGTTTGCAGGAAATATCCAGCCAAGACAAAGGCACTCAGTCTCTGCAGCAGCTTGGTGAAACAGGTTAACCTATGGTGTGGAGGGCTGTGTTGTCTGAGCCCCTGCCTGGGACCTGCAGGCTTCCAGCTGTGGGACAGCTCAGCCTGAACTTCTGTCCTGGGGCTAGACTCCCCTGGGTGTTCTAGTGCCCAGCCCCAGAGTAACCATGCAAGAAAGCAAAGTATCACTGCGGAGTCTCCTTCTCTGGAGATGTTTAAAACCCACCTGGGTATGTTCCTATGCTACTGGATCTAGGTGATCCTGCTGTGGCGGGAGGATTGGACCAGATGATCTTTTGAGTCCCTTCTGATCCCTGATGTTCTGTGATTCTGTGCTGATCCTATACCATCTGCTTTAGACCTCTCCAAATCATAGAATCATTAGGGATTGGAAGGGGCCTCGAAAGATCATCTAGGCCAATCCCTCTTATGCAACAAAGAGTTTCAATCTAAACCAGTGAGTGTTTTAAAAAAAAAAAAGAGTTTGACCAACAGTATCAACAGGGTCTGAGGACAAATGAGGAATCTAAAACAAACTTCATTTGCTGTTTTCGAGTTCATGAGCTTGTTTGTACACAAGTTGCAGAAAGGACTCTAATCTTTCTCAAGAGTGGAAAACCTGAAGTCTAACCTACAAAACATGCAAAAAGGAGCTGGCTATTTTCAAGGGTAGAAGCTCTACTGTCACAACAACGTCAGGAATTAAAAACTTCGGGGATTTTAATAAGAATGGAGAGAGTCAGTCTGAGGAAGTCACAGATCTCCACATATGAAGGTCATACACTTGAAAGGTCACAAATCATCTGACCTTGTTGTCAGACAGTTCTCTTGAATTACATATATGGTACAATTAAGAAATAAGTGTTATTGCTGTAGTCCAGCTAGTGTGGATGCAAAGGGTTTTTGGAGCTTCCTTTAGAGAAATCGAGTTTAAACATAGATAACCTGAACTTTATTCTAGACATAACATTCTAATTATTTGGATAATCTCTAACATACAGAAAAGGGGAGATGATATGCACCCATCCTCTTTGACATCATCCTCTGTATAAATACTGTGATAGAACAAGGTGATACCAGACAATTAATAGATACTAATTCTTTAAGACAGGTAATTAAGAGAAGCTCATAATCCCTAAACCCATTTTAAACTGAACACAAATAAACAAAACTAATTGAGAACTTTCCCACAGGGTAATAAATCATCTGAAAACAAGAAGACAAGTAGCTCGGTGACCTGGGTTATCTGGAGGAAACCACTTCCTCTAATTTGTTTCCCTTAGCGTTTCTTGTGGTGACAGCTGGTATTGACTGTCAAGTGCCTTAGTGCAGCATAGACTGAAAATACTGCTGGAGGAGGTATCAAAATTGCTTCATAACTCTTATGCATTAAACAATCTCTGCGGTGGACTTCAGAAAATTATTTAAGGAAATAGAAGTCCCAAAAGTACTCTGACTCCCAGCCTGCAAAAGGAGATTTAGCAACATCTGAAGTAAGGCAGAATTAAAAATAGAAGAAGAAAAGGCAACTCAAACTGATAGCATGGATTTATGAAAGAGAGTAGATATCATCCTGCTTAGAAGAGGATTATCCACCCTCTGGCCGAGCTTATTATGGGTAGGCTCTGATATGGTTATACACCCTGAGTAGGTCTGCTTTGATTGTACAATGATATAAATATCCATCTATAAAAAGTACTTGCTGTGAGTAGTTTCTCTGAGTTGAGTAGAAATACTCACACAATATAGAGCTGAGTGCATACTGATGTCTTGGCAGGTCTGAGGCTTTCTAGTATAAACAGCTGTTTGGAATTCAGTGAAGGCAAACTTGAGATAAAGATCAACTGAGTAAAAGCAGAAAAAAATAATCTCTAAATATGGAACTCGGCCCCGAGGAGAGATGTTCTGGTTTACTATGTATGTACATGCTTGCAAATAACGTGTGCCAGCGGATTATCCAGCCTTATGGCATCGCAGATGGAAGAGCTCTGAAGTTCTTCTAGCAGTCAGGCAGAACCTGCAGACTCTATGGGACATCACTGCTCTAACTGAATGGGACTCTTGCAGAATCACAGAACACTAGGGTTTGGAAGGGACCTCAAAAGACCATCTAGTCCAATCCCCCTCCCAAAGCAGGATCACCTAGATCAAGTCACACAGGAACGTCTTGATATGATGGAAATGGTGCATACGGGAGGAGTAATCCACATTTATGAGAAGCTGACACTCTATTTATGGAGCTCTGTTACCCTCCAGACACCTCAGGTTAGGGTAACTTTCCTTCAAAAATGCTCATGTCATTTTCCTCAGGGCATGTGTACGTAGAGTGGCAATCTAGATAGTCGCAGCATTCCAGCAGTGTCAGAGGTGGACTTGCTTTCTCCTTTGTGAGATTTCCTCTGACACCAGTGGGTTTATATGTTGCAGCTCATAGCTTAAAAAGTCTTGACTGAAATTTAGCCATGAATAAATAAGGAACCCAGCAAATACATCAGGAGGCTGAATGTTATTCCTAGGTGTCCTTTATTTCTGACAAGACCACTGAGGGCTCTGCCAGTTAGAACAACAAACCAGTTACTTCTTTGTTATAGTCATTGCAAGGAGGTGGCTACAAGTCTGCTGCTTGTAGCAGCACTTTAAGGAATTCCTTGGCACTTTAAGGAATCATTCTGACTCACACACTTCTAAAATTCAGATTTGCATCTGTTTAACCCACAGCTGGATCATATCAAGAAGCAACCCATCAACTGACAAGCTCTGTCTTGTGACACATTCCATGTTTTGTCACGATTTAATATAATGGGAAGTGATTTCATGACAACACGTTGTGTTGTATCATGACATGGCAGTCAGATCACTCACAGTTAAAGCAACATTTCAGGGCACTTGAACCCTTACGCTAGCAACTAGAAATATGAATTATCCTCTGCTGTTAGTGTTTTGTATGCACTTGTGTGTGTGTGTGTATATAGAGCTCATTGTAAAAGATGTATTCTCATTCTCGGTCTGCTGTGATTATGTGAAATCAATTTGGACTCGGTACTAATAAATAATCATGTAGAAGCAGAGCCTCATTTCTTCACTGCAGAACACAGGAAGCCTCACAATTAAAATCTATAGAGCAAAGATGGGTAAAATTAGTACCATTTATCATCATGCTTGTAATTGTTACTGTGCTGTGCCAGTTTCAAGTCCTACAACAATTTTTAATGTGAAAATGAGGTGGTGTAGTTTGCGCTCTTGTGGTTTTTTATAATTCTGGCTCTCTTGAAAAAGAGCGCGTGGAGCAAAATAGATTTCCTCTGCTCTTTTATCCTGCTATTCAGACACAAACACGCAATTAAAAATCTAACAAAGTAGTGCTGCCATGTGAGAGGAAGGCATGCTAAGACTGGATGAACTACAGATAATAAATTCAGTGCAATTAGCAGGAGTTACTTGGGTTGCAGAAGAGAGTGCTTCTAGAATAATGATGGTAGAATCATTAGGGATTGGAAGGGACCTGAAAAGATCATCTAGTCCAATCCCCCTGCCAGAGCAGGATCCCCTAGACCAAGTTGCACAGGAACACATCCAGATGGGTTTTAGGAGTCAGTACTCTCAATATGACGAGGAATGTGTTGACAACTTATCACCTTTTGCCCTAAAACTGGATATAAGATAGAAGTTTGAGAGGAGAATGGAATACAATTAAAGCTCACTGTTTGCAGCTGACAGGGATTGGTGTCTAGGGGATTGGTGTGTGGTGGCATGGCAGAAGAAAGAAGACAGACTTCCAAAAATGTCTTAAGTGCTCAAAGGCAAAAAGAAGTCCACAGGTTTGATTTAGGATCCAGCCCTGAATTTGTGACTGCAGCTTATTCAGCAATTCACTAGCTGACACATGAAAATCATCCATCACGTTTGTGGCTTTATGGCATCTGAGATGTCATCTCTGTTGAAGCGATTTGGTTTTGAAACCCAGTTAGCATAGGAAATGTGCACATTTGATGTTGAACGTATTTCAACATAATTGCTCATTCAGTATAAAGGAAAAACGGGAACTTTTGATGTCCCTTCCAATCCCTAATGTTCTGTGATTCTGTGAACTCAGACACGTAGTTCACATGTGTATCTCCATAAGTGTGTATTTTCATCTAGTGCTAAGTTTATTCTTTACTGGTGAATCAGTTGTCTAAATGTAAATGTCTAATGTCATTAGATCAAGAGAGGTTCTCCTCCCCCTCTGCTCTGCCCTGGGGAGACCACATCTGGAATATTGTGTCCAGTTCTGGTCCCCTCAGTTGCAGGAGGAGACAGAACTGCTTGAGATAGTCCAGCACAAAGCCACAGAGATGATGAAGGAAGTGGAGCATCTCCCTTATGAGGAAAGGCGGAGGGAGCTGGGTCTCTTGAGCTTAGAGAACAGGAGACTGACGGGTGACAATATTAATCTATATAAACATGGAAAGGGTGGGTGTCAAGGAGGATGGAGCCAGGCTCTGCTCAGTGTCATCCAATGATAGGACAAGGGTCAATGAGTGTGAGCTGGAACATAGGAGGTTCCTCATAAGAAGGAACTTCCCAGTGAGGGTGACAGAGCACTGGAAGGGGCTGCCCAGGGAGGTTGTGGAGTGCTGGTCCCTAAGCTTGTTCCTTGATCTACAGAATTCCATGCATTAGCACAGGAACAGTGCTCCAGGTGTTGCACATCGTGTGCCCTGCTAGGAAGAGCACAGTTTTTCAAAGGATGATAAATCGTTTTGTGAAAGGCTGACAGAGCAAGAATTTGTACTGTATAAATAATCATTTGCTGTCCCTCTAGAGTGTGTTTAAAACAGTTCCTGTAAGACCAGGTGTCAAGTTTAACTTACATGGGTTTTTCTTCTTCAGATGTGCTGAAAGAAGTCTGTCTTTCCTCAAATTAAGTACTCCTCAGATTAAATGGAAATCGCTCATTAAACCTTTGAAGGACTGTGTCCAGCTTTTGACTTTGATGGTACCATTCAATGTGAATGTTGTTGATGAGGGGATAAGTGAAGGGTTAACCTTACAGCTCCCATAGGTATTAGTGATGGATCAAACGTACTGTCTATTTTGCCCCATTGTGTCTCCTCTAAAACAATGTGCACTAAGTTCACACCACCTGAAGCCAACTTGAATCTAAGATATCCTGACTTTGTTCCCATTATATTTTGTATAGCCTGTATCTCCGTTGTGGTGAACGGGGCATGGCTTCCAAGCACCTATTCTGGTGTAATGCTTTCTCCCCAGTGTTCTATTTGGGCTTTCCACCTCGCACTAATCTGTTTAGTGGAGTTGTAACTCCTCATGAGAGGAGCACCTCTACACAGCAGGGTAGGAGGACTGCAAATTAGTAATTCTGTTCTGCATTAAGGGAGGAAACAGACCTAAATACAAAAAGGGAACGTTTCTCCATTCAGAAACAGGTACTGCAAGGTGCCCTCTTGTAGAATTCCATGTCATTTTTGACCCACTGTTGAAGCTATGGTAGTAGAGCTTCTGTTCCTCAATTCTAATCTTGGCTAGCGGTGAATTTTCTAGGTACAGGTGAATTTGCCTAACTTCTGGCACAAATAAGAGCTATCACCCAGATGCTTAATTTATTCTAGGACCAGCAGGATGCAACTATCTCCCTACAGCCCCATTCCTGCCCTGACTCTAAGCTTTTCCTGAGCAGTGGAAATTGCCAGCAGCAATGCATGAGCTAGAGCGTGGCACTGAATATCTAGTATCAAGAGACAGCAAAAGATGATTTCTTATTAAAAAAAAAAATCCCTTTTTCCCTTTGGTCTTGGTTCAGTCATTCGTGCCAGTGAAGCCTATTGATTGGCTGTCTTTTTGTCCTAAGTATTCTGTAGCCCAAAATATCCTCGCTTGCATCCAGGACAGAGCACTACCGTTCCCCTGAGTAAGAGTCTGCTGACCCACAGCAGTGAGAAGAGACACAACCTTTCAGCATTGTTAATTTTATGGATATAATTAGTCTTTTGACGTCTCTGTGCAGCCTTGCTTCAGGAATAAGCATTTGGCTTCTTGAAGATAAGTGAAAGAGGTTAGGAGAACAGCAGTTTTAGATTGGCCTCAAGACAAAAGATAGGTTTAATTAGTCCCTGAAAGCTTGGTCTAACTCTGCAAGCCCTTTACCCTCCAAGAGAATGAGTGCTAACAACTGTGCCATCGCCTACACTGTTTCAGCTGACAGCACAATAAGCTGGGAAAAACTAAGTTGTGAAGAGATTTAAGCAACTAAATATATTTCTTTAATTTACTCTCCTTTTGGATTAGCGACTACATTTCCTCACAAGAGCAAACTTGTCAGTCAAAAATAAAAATAAAAGACTGAAGAACTCGAGAGGTGGGTGCAGGTGAACATTACGAGGTTCAGCAAGGCCAAGTGTAGAGTCCTGTACCTGGGCTGGGGTAGCCAGCATCATCTGTACTGGCTGGGAGAGGATCTATTGGAGAGCAGTCAGGTGGAGAGGGACTGGTAGGTGCTGGTAGATGGAAAAACTGGCCATGAGCCACCAGCGTGCAATTGCAGCCCAGAACCACAGAACATTAGGGATTGGAAGGGAACTCCAAAGACCATCCAGTCCAATCCCCCTGCCACAGCAGGATCACCTAGACCAAGTCACACAGGAACATATCCAGGTGGGTTTTAAA
>JAOXOE010031539.1:0-11850 GCA_028565055.1 Phoeniculus purpureus
ACAGAGCACTGGAAGGGGCTGCCCATGGGGGTTGTGGAGTCTCCTTCTCTGGAGATGTTTAAAACCCACCTGGACATGTTCCTGTGCTACTTGGTCTAGATGATCCTGCTGTGGCAGGGGGATTGGGCTGGACGATCTCTTGTAGTCCCTTCCAATCCCTGACATCCTGTGATTCTGTGAATGTTGTACTTTCTTCTACTGTTCTTGGGTTATATGTCATTCTCGTCTGTATGAAGCATCAACTTTTGTCATGTCGCTTCTGAAGGATGTTTCAAAGACGAAGTTCTCACAAGGTGTCTCAACAGACTTTTCCACTGCTTCACTGTCTTCCTGATACTTTTCTTTGGATTCTTTTCAGCTAATCCACAATATTCCTGAGATACACTCTTCAAAAGCGCGCCAGGATCAGTGCTGACTGGGTAGTGCCCGTAGAGTTGCTGTTCCTAGATGTTAAACAACATGTGTGGGGACATCAGGAAGAGATTTCTTTTCTGACAACGACTTCACAGTATTTCTAGCTACTGAAGGTGGCCCTAAGGGCAATGAGGGAGCTAGTCAATGGCATTGTGAGGCCACTCTAACATCTTTGAAAGGTCATTAGGGGATGTTGATGATGTCTGAAAAAGGCAAACACCATGCACACCTTTTGCCTTTAAGGCACAAAGGAGGAGCCGGGGAAACACTGGTGGCTGCTGTGCTGTTACTCTTTGCATTTCAGTCATTCTGTGACTTTCATCATCCTTGTGTAGGTCCTCCGTGCACTCAGGTCCAGAGGAGAGCTAACAAGGCTGGGGAAGGGACCAGAGGGAAAGTCTGATGAGGAGAGGCTGAGGGAGCTGGGGGCGTTTAGCCTGGAGAAGAGGAGACTCAGGGGGGACCTTCTCCATCTCTACACATCCTTCAAACAAGGTTGTAGTCAGGTGAGGGTCAGGCTCTTCTCCCATGCAGCCAGCACCAGGACAAGAGGGCAGGGCCTGAAGCTGCCAGGGGAGGGTTAGGTGGGTTGTTAGGAAGCCTTTCCTCATGGAAAGGGTGATCAGACACTGGACTAGGCTGTCCAGGGCAGTGGTGGAGTCCCCGTGCCTGGAGGGGTTGAAGGGCAGCCTGGCTGTGACCCTTGGTGCCCTGGTCTGGCCACTGTGGTGATATTGGGTCCTGGGCTGGGCTGGCTGAGCTCAGAGGACTTCTCCAGCCTCGGTAGTTCTGTGACTCAGTGACTTTTGCACTTTGGCTAGCAGCTGAGCAAGAAGAGTTTCCTTCTCTGCTGCTTTTCCTTGTTACAGACTATTTCTCCCGGTCTGGGCCCCGTGGTGGTGTGTGAGAAGGGATGGTGCAACCATCGAGATCGGGGCAGATGCGCATTGAGAGACTCTCTCTGTATAGAGGGTGTCTAACCTATAGGTAGGTCAGAGACTCAGGGAAGGAAGGCAGGTAACAAACGGTTAACTGCACGGGAATCGGTGTCCCAAGTGTGCAGAACTGTCAAGAGGGTGGGAAGCAGAAAAGGGATGGGAGGGCAAACGCTCCCAAGTAGCCGGCACGCTGCACCTGGTTTGCAGGGCTTACAGCGACCGCCCGTGTGTTCCCTAAGGTTCATAAAGATCGTGTTCAGACAGGAGTCCTTTGACACCAGACCTTGTCCCTTTGGAATCCAGTGTCTTGACCTTTTCCTGTGCCACTGTCTCACCTCAGGAAGGGCTGGAGGGAATGGCTTTCATTGCTGAGCACCCAGATGCCTGGCAAGCTGGCCAGGCATTGGCGAGCTGGCCAGGCATCTGGGTGCTGAGCAATGCAAGCACGTACTGGTTCCATTGCATGCTCGTGTGACACAACATGGGGTCCCCAATGCACAGAGAAGACTCCCACGAGTGAGAGCGAAGCAGCGACCTCCCAGACTGCCTGGCCGCTTCTGGCCAAATCCAGCGAAGGAGCAAGGTCTTGGCATCCCAGACATTAAATCTGTCGTCAGGATTCTCAGAGACTTCCTCCCATCTCTTGGTCGGTTCATCAATCTCCATTGGCCACTCTCTCCTGTACTTTTCCTGCCCTGTGGCCTCAGGTGACCTGGCTCTTCAGCCTGCTCTGGGCTAGGTACAGAGTCCCAGGGAACGAGAGCCAGGAGCGGCCACGGTCAGCTCCCTACCGCCAGTCTCTCACCAGTGACGGCCCCTCCCTCCTCACACGCAGGACAGCCACAACGGGTCCCAAGCTCTCAGGAGGGCTGCAGCTAAATGTAGCTGTAAAAACCTTCTTCTCAGAAGTTTGGGGGGTTTTAGAAATGTGTTGGGTGTGCAGCATTGGGTGATGCACCGCACGCCCTCAAGCCACTGCAAGGAGGTCAGCGCTGACTCAAGATTCCTCAGCAGTGAGGAAGAAAGCTCTCGGGTGAGTGACCAAGTAAGCAGGGAGCAGTAGAAATGTTCTCTCTTGGGTTTTCCATGTATCCTGCCACAACGATGTCTGTCACTTCTCATTCTAACGACGCTGTGGGTGCGTGGTCACCAGGTTATGGTAGTGCTAGCTACCAGATGATGGTAGTGCTAGCTACCAGATGATGGTAGTGCTAGCTACCAGATGATGGTAGTGCTAGCTACCAGATGGACAGGTGGCATTGAAGGGGGTGGGTACTGCTCCCATCTTTTCCCCCGGGTTCTCTTTTGCTTTAACCTAAGACAGTGAAGGGGGTGCCCTGGTGACAGAGGATACAGAGATGATGGAGGTGCTGAATACCTTCTGTGCCTCCACTGCTGTTAGTGCTACGTCCTTGTAAGTCCCAGACCTTGGAGACGGCAAGTCAGGAGAATGGGAGATGTTTGCCCCGGTTGAAGAGGGTTGGGTTAAAGGAAAACTAAGTAAGCTAGACATCCCCAATCCCACAGGCCCTGATGTGTCGTATGAGTGCAGAGAGAGCTGGCAGAAGTCATCACTAGGCTACCGCCTGTCATCTTTGACAAGTTCTGGAGGAGAGGTGTCCTTCAGAAAAAGCCATGTCCCACTTCTTGACAACTACAGGCTGGTCAGCTTCACCTCCATCCCTGGAAAGGTGATGGAACAGCTTAGTGGCATCTCAAAGTACCTCAAGGAAAGGAAGGTTATCAGGAGTAGCCAACATGGATTCACCAAGGGGAAGTCTTGCTTGATTAACCTGATAACCTCTTATGAAGGCAGGACTCAATGGATGCGTGAGGGCAGGGCAGTGCATGTGGTCCACCTTGACTTCACCGAGGCTTTTGACACCATCTCCCATGGCGTCCTCACAACCAAACGTAAGAAGGGTGGATTATATGATTGGATTGGTGGGTTTGGAACTGGTTAAAGGAAGAGTTGTGGTCAGTGGGGCGGTCAAATTGGAGATGTGTGCCTAGTGGCATTCCTCGGGGGTCAGTGCTGCGTCCGGTCCTGTTCAATACAGTAATCAAAAACCTGAACGTACCCTGGGCAAGTTTAATGATGACGCAAAGCTGGAGGAGTGGCTGACACCCCAGAAGGCTGTGCTGCCGTCTAGCGTGACCTGGACAGGCTGGAGGGTTGGGTGAGGAGAAACTTGATCAGATTCATCAAGTGCAAATGCAGAGAGTTGCATCTGGGGAAGAAAAACCCCATGGATCGGTCCAGGCTGGGCACTAATCTGCTGGAGACAAGTTCTGGGGAAAAGGACCCTCTGGGGTGCTGGTGGACCACAGGCTGACCATGAGCCAGCAAAGTGTTCTTGTGGCCAAGAAGGCAAATGGTCTCCTGGGGTGCACTAGAAAGAGTCCCTTGGCCAGCCGGTCAAGGGAGGTTCTCCTCCTGCACTACTCTGCCCTGGTAAGGCCACATCTGAAATACTGTGTCTAGTTCTGGGCTTCCCAGAGAGGGAACAGGGATCTAATGGAGTGAGTCCAGTGCAGAGGCTGGAGCATCTCTCTTACGAGAAGAGGCCGAGAGAGCTGGGGGTGTTCAGCCTGGAGAGGAGACTGAGGAGTATTTTCCTTTAGTCTGAAAAATTAGTAGATCTAGCACTAAGCCCACGGTCTAGGGCTTAGGGAACTGCTGGGCTTGATGACCCTGGAGGTCCTTTCCAGCCATAACGATCCTATGACTCTAATGAGAGATGATCTTTGCAGAGCTTGATGTGGTTAAACAATCTTGTATTCTTCATTAACTTCAGTGGGCAAGTATGTTTGCTGATCATGCTTTAGAGCTTTGGCAGATCCATTGTGGCTACTGAATGCTGCATTCCTAGGAGAGACAATTCAGAAGGTTGTCACTTAAATTGAGAAAACTAGAAACACCAGCACGGAGCCGGAGCTGTGTAGGGCTATTTCACGTTGGAATGTAGCCAAGGGTATTAACTGCTGATCTCTTATTTCTGTAGCAGGTTTATGGAGACTCGTCTAAGAACGATTCCAGGTGATGCTTTTTCCAATCTCCCCAACATCTCTAGGATGTAAGTTCTGTTTCTGGTATTTTTCTAATTTTACACTTTTACTGAGGAAAAACATCAATTTCCTTCTCCAAAATTATGACTTTTTATATGGAGACTTCTGAAGCTGAAAGATTCTTGCACCTTTGCTACCCCATCAGTTACAGAGTAGAACTGCAGGTCATGGCCAGTGGCACCCTAGCTTGTGTCAGCAGTAGTGTGGCCAGAAGGACTAAGGACGCAATTTCCCCCCTGTACTGGACACTGGACAATCTCTTGAAGTGAGGGGCCCAGAGCTGCCCCCAGTACTCAAGGGGAGCCCTCACCAGTGCCCAGGACATTCAGCTACACTGAAGTAATGACTCTCTAAAACCCTTTAAGCAGTTGTTCCTGAATACCTGCAGCCTCGTGTACTGTCTCAGTTTACAGAACGTAGATGGTGCCTTGTCTTACTGTGGGTTGTTTGGAGGTGGGGAATGTCCATGTAAGGCTTGGAATCATCACGATGCCTGCTCACAAGAGCAGGGAGTGGTATGACAAAGGGGTTATGATCTTAAGCTGGAAAAGTGTTGATTTAGCCTGGACATGAGGACAAAGTTCTTTAATCTGAGGGTGGGGGATCTCTGGAACAGGCTGCCCAGAGAGGTGGTGGAGAACCCATCGCTGGAGCCACTCAAGGTCAGGCTGGATGGGGCTCTGGGCAATGTGTTCTAGTGAGAGCTGTCCCTGCTTGTTGCAGGAGGGGTGGACGAGATGCCCTTTGGAGGTCCCTTCCAGCCCAACACGTCCTGTGATTCTACAACCGCTCTGTTGCAGGCTTTCCTAACATTCCCGGTGAGAAGCCAAAATTGCGAAGACCTTATGGCCCTGAACGAGACACACGGGTGCTTGTTACACATCTTGAGACAGCGTCTTGGCATCCATGTTAGCTTCTGTGGCTCATCGTTTCAAGGCTTGGTTCATAACTGGGGAAACAAACGTGCCTTTCCCCAATGGCTCTTTAAAGAGAGTAGCTGAACACGGGGCTCCACCTTCCCTGCGCCGCACGTTGATGCGTAGGAAAACAGCACAGGTACCTCTGAGCCCTGCAGCAACCTCCTGCTGTGCCAGTTGCCAACTTCTTCCCTTGGCCAGGACATTTTTTTTCAGGGCTTTTAAGAACCCACCTTTCTACAGTTGAGCTTTTGGAGGCCTTTGAGCCGATGAAAACTAGACAGTGGTTTGGATCTTAATAGCGTTAGTGCACCTGGGGAGTCTCCTTCGAGCATTACTACTACTCCTAGTAGTGCTGCTGCTGCTGCTACAGCTAACGAGCTCCCAGCTTCTCGACAGGAACTTTGTGTGAAGGTGCCTGTGTTTTAACAGCAGCTCGGGTGTGTTTGTCTTGGCTCCTAAAGCTCCTCATTCGCCTCTTCCAGTCCACAACTTCCAGCAGCAGCAAAACCCACCAGAGCGTTCCCTGCTTGGTAGGCTCGCACAGAAGATGCTCTGACGTCTCCCCGGCAGGGCAGAGGTTCTGGTGTGCTAAACATAGCGCCTCGGGACGCTCTGCGGTTTCTCCTCTACAGCCTCCACAAAGAAACCATTTTTCCTCAGTACCTCAACCAGAAGGTGGCTGTTTTCTGCGTGAACCTTGTCTCAACAACGTTCCTAGAGCTAGGGTTTCTCTTAAATGGGTGTTTTTCCAGGCACTTCAGGTAGCCCAAAGGAAAAAAAGCGTTGCCCGGTCCTGCCTTGCCGCAAGAGTGGCACAAACTCCGTTTCGGCACAAGGCTCAAGCTGAGGTCTGTCAGGCACCAGGGAACGGTTGAGGTTGGAAGCCTTGAGCTCTGTGGTAACGGGTTGGACTTGATGATCTATGAGGTCTCTTCCAACCTTGGTAATACTGTGTGACATACTACCCAGCCCCATCCACTGCCACGGGCAGCGACACCTCTCACCGGACCGGGTTGCCCAGAGCCCCACCTGGCCTGGGCCACTTCCAGGGATGGAGCAGCCACAGCCCCCCTGGGCAGCCTGTTCCAGCGCCTCAGCACCCTCAGAGGGATGGACTTCTTAATTTCTAATCGAAATCTTGCTTCTTCCAGTCAAAGTTCTTACCCCTCAGTTCTCCTGCTACGAGCTCGTTCAAAAGGTCCCTTCCCAGTTTCCTTGTGGGCCCCCTCTCAGGTCCTGGGTGGTGACAGTAAGGTCTGCCCGGAGCTTTCTCTCCTCGGTGCGGTGAAGGAAAGAGAAGGGGTTTTGGGGGCACTCAGGTGCCACAGAAGCTCCTGCTTTGCAGCGTTGCCAATACGCTAGGGTTGGGTAGCAGGTCTTAGTCTGGCACTTCCTGCTGACTCAGGACACGTGGAACCTTCATCACTTTAAACACCAAAGGTAACAAACCTTTTTCCCTTGGCCCAGGATGATGCTTTTGGCCACATTAACGAGCAGCCCACAGACACTTTGCCTTCGGGAAGTTTTCTTCCCAGCTTCTGCAGGCAACGCAGCATCCACACGGTGCCCAGTGCTCTCCAGCAGCAGCCCTGTGCCGCTGCCTGTCGCCCTCTGCCCAGTGCCCTGCGCACACTGCTGTCCCACCGCCGGTGCCATCGCCTCGCTCCAACACCTAGCACGCTCCTGGCTGTCCTCTCCCGAACCTCCCCGCACCGGCAGCACGGAAGGGCACGGGCAGGGGGTGGGCAGCTGCGCGGCAGCACGGGGGACTCTGAGGCTGGAGAAAAGCCAAGAAGGGTGGAAAGAGGGTGAAGGCAGAAATGAGGGCCAGGAGCGGGCCTTGTGGCTACTGCCACGTGCCAATCTGCTTGAAGTCACGGGTCCTTTGTTCTCAGGCTCTTTCTCCATGGCCAATGGAGTTCCCTCTGAAGCATCTGTTGTTCAAGCTGTGACTGTAGCTGTGGCGGGTACCGAAGGCAGTTTGAGGTCAAAGGCATCTGCCAGGGAGAGGAGAGACTGACTTGCCCCACACCTCCAAAGAGGGAATTTAATCGTGTTTTCCCTCTTGTTCTGGTGCAAGTCCTTCCTACGCCGATTGCTGCTGTTCTTACTTGTCGTGTCACAGGGTCACTGGGCAGAGACTGAGGTTCTTGGAGGCGTTCTGCACGCTCAGGATTAAATGTGTATGCACAGCTAGGTGCATGGGCTGGGTCATTTATAACAAGCAGGGCCGTCTATAGCTGGAACTGGTTGCCCAGAGCCCCACCCAGCCTGGCCTTGAACGGCGCCAGGGGAGGTTTAGGTTGGATGTTAGAAGGAAGTTCTTTATTGAGAGGTGGTTAGATACTGGAATGGATTGCCCAGGGAGGTGGTGGTGTCACCATCCATGGAGGTGTTTAAGGAGCAAGTGGACGCGGTGCTTAGGGATCTGGTCTAGCAGCTAGACAATAGGATAAAGGTTGGACTTGATGACCCAGGAGGTCCTTTCCAGCCCTGATGATTCTGTGATTCCGTGGCCCCCATCATCTCTCTAGGCAGCCTGTTCCAGAGATCCCCCACTCCCAGATTCAAGAACTCTTTTCTTATGTCCTGCTTCAATCTGCCCTTTTCCAGCTTCAAGCCATCACCTGTCATCTTCTCGTTCTCTGCCCTTTTGAACAGTCTTCCCCAGCCTTCTGACAGCCCCTTTCAGGGACTGGAAGGTCGCCGCAAGGCACCTAGCGTGGAGGGAAGGAGTGTGCTGGCCGTGTGGGTGGCAGAAGAGAGGAATCCCCACTGCAACTCATGTGCCTCTACTCACACATGACCGAGGAGCACACAGACAGTACTCTCCCATTCCCAGCCCCAGCACAATGACATGACGCGCAACGTTTGCGTGTTATCCAGTCTTGGTTCCTACCACACCAACGTGTGTCCAGCTTACTGCTCTGCAGAACGTTGCCCCGTTATGGGCGTAACCTGTCTTTGGGGATGTTCAAAAGCAGGCACAGTTAAAATGGAACAATTAGTGTCCTTCTCAGATTGAAGCTCTCCTTTTCTGGGCACTGCACTTGTGGTCCTGAGCGGAACACAAAACTAAAGCATCTTACAAGAACATCTAACTCTTCAGCAGTCAGCCACAGCGCGATGCTTCATCGCGTTCCTCTTCCCAGCCATACTTGCTTCTGTAAAAGCCATAGCAGTGCAGACAGAGACTACATGAGCCACACAACCTACAATGTGGTATCTCGTCAAGCAGTGTTGTTTTCAGACGTGTCCAGAGTGACCCACAGAAAGTTAGCAGAGTTAAAGAGAGTTCCCGTAGTGTGCTTTTAGCTCCAGTCTGGAGAGGACATAGAATCATAGAACGCTTTCAGCTGGAAGAGACCTTCAAGATCATCAAGTCCAACCTTTTCCCAGCCCTATCAGCACCACTAAACCCTGTCCCCAACACAACAGCTACCCTTCTCTTCAACACCTCCAGGGATGGGGACTCAACCCCCTCCCTGGGCAGCTGTTCCAGTGCTGGACAACCCTTTCAGGAAAGAAATTCCTCCTCCTGACATCCAACCTGAGCCTCCCCTGGTGCTGCTGAAGGCCATGGTCTAGCCTATGTAGCTCCTTCTGCAAAGCCTCTCTGCCCTCAAGCAGATGAACGCTTCCACCCAGTGAGATGTGGGCTGCAAATCGACCGAGGGTGCATTCTATCCCCGCCTCCAAATGGCTGTAAAAGGTGTTAAACAGGAGTGACCCCAGCCCTGAATGCTGGGGGCCACCAGTGGTGACTGGACAGCGGCCAGGCTGAACCCCATTCCCCACCAGCCTCCGGGGTTTTCTCCAGGGCAGCCTGTGCTTCTCCCAGCCTGGTGCCAGCAGGACTCGGGCTGAATTCTGCGCAGACAAGTCCTTCTAAAGCTGCCGTCTCGCGCGACACCGTACTCCTTGTAGTCTTGACAACGTTCGGCGCCTGGCTCGATTTCTCTCTACGTGCGTGTTGGAGCACGTGTGCTGTCCCCAGCGGGGTGGAAGCACTGGTTACCCTGGTGACATCTTTCTCGCTAGAGGAATTGTGACCCTTGGTTGTGGCAGTGGTGACCCAAGGACCATCTTTGTTCTTTGCTTTCCTTTTAATTTGCTGTTATTAAAAACAGACCTGAGGGCTTGGACCCCTCAGAGAACCCCGAAGTGGTCTTGGGTGGGGCAAAAAGGGAAGAAACACGATTCTGGATGTGAAATACGGACGTTGGCTTTTGCTGCCCAATGGTACTGGTGTCTTGTTTGCCTGTACCCTGTTAGTGTAGTGTGAGTCCAAGTCGGAAGCCCTCGTGAAGTCTCCTCCCTCAGACACCGCCTGCGCATCCAGCAGTCAAACTGCACCTGGAGGGGAGAAGAATGAGGAGAAAAATAGAGCGGGGTGACGAGCTTTAGCGAGGGTTTGAAAAGGTCTGATGCTTGTTTCTTTTCCTTGTCTGATGTTCAGCTACATCTCCGTAGACGAAACGCTCCAGAGCCTGGAGGCGCATTCCTTCAGCAGTTTAAGTAAAGTCACCCACATGTAAGTACTGTCGTTAAACGAATGAACGCAGCGGCAGCAGGCGCGTGTGGAGGTGACGCACCTGCTGGCGGTGGTGATGGTTCTTGTTCCCTTGTTCCCTTTGAGGACAAACGCCCCTTTACCCGTTTCTCTGCAACGCGGAGTCGGTCTCTTTTCTGACACCGCCTCGCTTTCCAGACATCTTTTGGGCTCCCTTGCTGTCCTCCTCCAGAAACGCGAGACAGCGTAGTGAAACGGTGAGTGAGGCCACGCTACGAGACCGTGAGCTAAGAATTGATTTCTAGATGTACCTGTCTGCACAGACGGTGTTGTTGAGTTGCTGTGGTTTTCTGTCGTTTCTGTACTGGATTTGGAGTGGAGAACGGACTAGAGCGTTCTCTCTTGGGACCTTGACTCGTAACTCCAAGCTGATCGTCTTCAAAGAGCAATGCAATGTCATTGTGTCCTTTGAAGACACCTTGCCCTTCCACAACACGTGCACTTTCAAGTGTGTGATTGGTTTGAAGGAGAAGCAGGTGGAGCTTTGGTGGCCTCCCAAAGCACTTGTTCTTGTTGGGTGCTTGTTACTTGCTCCTAACTAAAGAATTGGCGAGGAATTGCGGAATAACGGAGTAAGTTTGGTTGGAAGAGATCTTTAAGGTCATCGAGTCCAACTGTTAGCCAAACACTGCCAAGTCGCCAGTAAAACATGGCCACGTGTCACTTGGAAACCCTCCAGGGATGGTGACTCCGTCACTACCTTATCAGACTCTTCCAATATAACCCTTTCTGCCAAGAAAGTTTCCTAATATTCAATCTAAACCTCCTGTGGTGCAACTTGCAGCCACTTCTTCTGGTCCTGTTGCTTGCTACTTGGGAGAAAATACCGACACCCTCCTCACTTGAACCTCCTCTTGGGTAGCTGTAGAAAGTGACAAAGTCTCCTTCTCCCTGGATAAACAACCCCAGTTTCCTCAGCCCCTCTCCATAGGTCTTGGTCTTAAGTCCCTTCTCTGGACACACTCCAGCGGTTCAATGGCCTTCTTGTGGAGAAGAGCCCAAAGCTGGACACAGGATTTGAAATGAGGCCTCACCGGTGCCTAGTACAGGAGGACAATCGCTTCACTACTCCTGCTGGCCACACTATTTAGGATATAAATCAGGATGCCCTTGGCCTTCCTGGCCACCATGCTGGCTTATGGTCAGTCAGCGGTTCACCAGCACGCACAGGTCCTGTCCAACCTTCAGCTTTCCAACCATACAACCCCCAGCCTCTAGTGTTGCTTTGAGTTGTCGTGACCCAAGTGTAGGACCCAGAACTTGGTCTTGTTGAACCTCATGCTACTTGTGCCTTCAAGATTTCCCTCTTCAGGAAGATCCTTCATTCCTGAGCTACCGGAGGACGACAGCAGGACAGTTGCAGAGGTTTCCTGATCTGCTGCGTGAAGGTTACGGCAACGTGGAAGCCCTTCTACTCAACAACAGGCACTACCAAACCCACCTCTCCAAACTGTGGACACGCGCCAGATGTCCTCTTGTTTCCATCTGCGCACGGGCCAGAAATACCGCTCAGGACGAGACACTGGAGGTGGACCCAGAAAAGCCTTAGGCAAGTCCAAACCTTCGCAGATAGCCCACAGAGACGGCAGCCTCTGCCGCTGGAAGGTGCTTCCTGGGATTTTAACGTTCATTGGGAAGTGAGGAACAGGTTCGGCGTGATTGAATTGGCACAGCCGGGCGTCTGGCAAGCGACCCAGTTCTACATGAGCTGTGAAAGAAAACAACCGATAGATGTGACTGCTCCTCTGAGCTGCTTCTGAAACTCTGAGGAGACTTGGGAGGAACCTTGAGTCTCAACTGCCTAAAGGCAGGTTGCAGTCACAGTATCACAGTATTACCAAGGTTGGAAGAGACCTCGCAGATCATCAAGTCCAACCCGTAACCACAGAGCTCAAGGCTAGACCATGGCACCAAGTGCCACGTCCAATCCTGCCTT
>JAOXOE010031540.1:0-11850 GCA_028565055.1 Phoeniculus purpureus
CTGGCAGTACCGCTGGTTCGTGCTGGACTATAACGCCGGGCTCCTCTCCTACTACACGGTGAGGGGAAGCGGCGGCCCGGGCGGGCGGGGAGCCGGCAGAGCTGCTGGGGCGCGGGGTGGGGGTGGGGAGGGGACTCTGGGCGGTGTGAGCGCTGGCGTGGCCAATGAGGAAGGAGGAGGCGGCGGCAGCAGCCAATGGTGCTGCCCTGCGGGGAGATGGACGGGTGGGGGCGAGCGCCGTTGTTATTGTTGGCTCCGGCGCGGGGGCGGGTCGTTGGGCGGGAGTGGCCATTGCCCCCGCGCCCGAAGTTCACCGGTGCCTCTGCGGGCGGTGCCGCCCCTGGGGACCGGGAAGCCGCTGGTGGCTCACGGACACCCCCGGGGAGGTGCGGAGTGGTGCGCGGCCTTCGTACTCCTGAGTTCCGCCGGATCAGCCCTCCCTGTTCCGTCCGGCCGGAACGTACCCTGCTGCGCTCCGGGCCCGTGAAGGCGCGTATGTGAGGACTCCGGAGAACCGCCTGCGCGGGGCAGATCTCCCCGTCCTCTCGCACCGAGGAGACTTTTCTGTTCCCGTTGACGACTTCCGACTTCCAAGCACGAACTTCTATTAAAGTTATGCAGTGTGTTAAAAGAAACGGGGATATTTCCCTTCACTTTCCATTTTCTTGTAGCCGCTGCCAGCTCCCGACTTGCTGCCTTGTTCAGCTTCGGACGGCTGTAACTTAATTCACATTTTAATATTTTAACAGCGCCAATGCATTTATTTCCAAAGCAATGCCCTGAACTGAGAAGGCAAACTGGCTGAGCAACACGCAGGCACAGATAAGTTTTCTTGGTGTGGAGCAGCTACTTTCAGTGTGTCAGTCTGGGTAAAACCCCACAAATTTAACTTGTTACATATAGCAAATACTCTGCAGTGTAGGAGAAAGGGACCTGGGGGTCCTGGTGGACAGAAGGATGACCATGAGCCAGCAATGGGCCCTTGTGGCCAAGAAGACCAGTGGCATCCTGGCGTGGATCAGAAGGGTGGGTAGTTAGTAGATGGAGAGAGGTTCTCCTCACCCTCTGCTCTGCCCTGGTGAGACCACATCTCGAATATTGTGTGCAGTTCTTCACCTCCTCAGTTCCAGAAGGACACAGAACTGCTTGAGAGAGTCCAGCGCAGAGCCACAAAGATGATGAAGGGAGTGGAATATCCCCTGATGAGGAAAGGCCGAGGGAGCTGGATCTCATTAGCTTGGAGGAGGCTGAGGGGTGACCTCATTAATGTTTATAAATATGGAAAGAGCAAGTGTGAGGAGAATGGAGCCAGGCTCTGCTCAGTGACATCCAATGATAGGGCAGCAGGTGTGGAGGAAGTTCCACATCAATATGAGAAGGAACTTCCCAGTTAGGGTGACAGAGCACTGGAACAGGCTGCCCAGTGAGATTGTGGAGTCTCCTTCTCTGGAGATGTTTAAAATCCGCCCGGACATGTTCCTGTGTGACTTGATCTAGATGATCCTACTGTGGCTGGGGAGTCTGACTGAATGATCTTTTGAGGTCCCTTCCAATCCCTACTGTTCTGTGATTCTGTATCATGCAGTCTGTGAGTCTATATTCTGTACATTGTTTGTGGAACCTTTATTTTTCCTCTAAACCTGGATTTCCATCCTTACTAGGAGAGAAGTTACTTCTCCAAATGTGGGAGTTTATAAGACTCTAGGCATAAAACATGGTTCATGTAGGTTAAAGCTCCCTCACCTGAAATATAGATGGAGAAATGTAAGTGCTTTATGGGGACATTTTAATGGCTGTTAAAATGCCAGCTGTTTGGCTCAGGGGAATCAGTAAGTGTGGTCTTAGTAGAGGTCCAAGGTACAAAGTAATTTAATGCTCAGCTATGGAAATAGAAACATTTGCTGGTGAGTAGTGTGTATAATAATAATTCTTGGTATTGCACTGACTTTCTGCCTATGTTTAACAAAAATCAGTTCTTGCATTTCACTATTTCCTATGATTAGGTCTCCCTACATATGCATGACACTTTTATTTTGTATTATGTGCGATGTCCTCTCACTGCAGAAATTTTAAAATCCTTTCATTTTAACTACCTGTGCAAAAAAATTCAAGTCAGGATTGAGACAGCAAATGATGTTCTCTGCTTTCTGTGCCTTTAGCACTAAGAAATGCCTGCAATTAACATTCCCTTTAGAACACTTTCCTTAAATGTGCTGTCTCTTTTGCACTTATGTCAGTAAAGTGTGCGTTAGACCATTCTCTAGACGTCTGAATTCATTCTCATACCCAGCTATGTATCGTGATGCGAGACTGGCTGCCAAAAGAACCAGTCCTTCAGCACGCACCCTTCTTTGCGTGTGCTGGCATGACTCCTCACAGGGCTGTAGGGTCAGCTGTGTGTGAAAGGGTCTGAAAGCTAATTCAGGTCCTGGCTGACCACATGCCTTACAAGTACTAATATTAGCCTTGAGAAGGTAGTGGGATACTGTTTCTTTCAGCTCCACCTTTAGAGTAATATCTCCTGAATAGTAGTTTATAAGGCTGTGGTATGCATGGATTTGGAATATTAGCAGGTTTGGGAGCTTTATTTACATGGTGAAGTGGTCTAGCGTGATTCTGTATGCTTGGTTTTTGAATTAAGCATTTAATCCATGTGGCCAGGTCTGTCTGGTGGTGTACTCTGTTTCCTCTGAGACAGGTTTCAGTCTGAAGCAATACTGTTGCCTTGCTGTACTTGTGTAACTGAGTGGTTTTTGAACCTGAAACTGGCCCTTCCCTTTGAGCACAGTGCGTGGGTGGGGTGTGCTGAGGCAGTTCCAACCTCTACTGGCATGCAATCTAGAGACAGTTTTGCTGATAGGAGAGATTACAGTCAGCTTGTACCTGCTCATCACCTCTCACACACTCTGTAGCTCGCTTCAATCCAGAACGTAGTACATCCAGGAAACACTTTCTCTAAGAGATCCAGTAGCCAATTAACCTTTGGCAGACGAGCTGTGGAAAATTGCAGGGTAACTTCTGGTGCGGCTCAACTTTGGGAGCTAGATCAGAAACATTTGTCTCTTCATGGGTGTGTCCTTGCACTGTTGTATTTAGTCTTCTTTGATAGAATTTAAAGTAGACTGCAAAAAATTCCCGTAATGTGGAATAAACTCACAAACAATATTAGTGTGCAATAGGATTGCAGCTGTGAATAAAACCCTATACCTTTGTCTTTTGGTATAATGCGATGTTAACTTAAATGTGTGTTGGCAAAAAGCAGATTAATTAAATTTACATTCTTGACGCTGTTAGAACTTCAAGGGGCAAAGCAAAAGATTTTACATTAAGCCTGACTCAGCAAAAATAATTAGAACTTAGTGTTCATTCCTATTTTTGTTTTGATTTGTGTTTCCATTCCTTTCGACTTAGTAGCATTGCAGTGATACTTGCAAGTGTGAATGCAAATGCCTCATACACATTTCCAGGTTGTTTCATAAAGCTTTTTTTTACAGTGCCAGTATGTTTTCTCTTTTACCATTTCTTTTGTAATTTTTTTTCTCTTTCAGAATAGAAATGTACATCCTCAATTATCCTTTAATTACATTTGTTGAAATTTACTTATGTATTATATGTTTCAGAAAATATGATTTGGGTGTGTCATCTTAATATTGTCTTTACATGCATTTGCTCAAATGAATGATTTTCTGGTATCAGTAAAAGGCTACTTTTTTCTTTATTTTGTCTTTCTTTTTGGACAGCAAAATATGGAATGAATGACTGTGCCATTTTGGACTGTGCCATTGGTTTGAGTAATTACTTTTCCTCCTACAATAGTCTTTAGTGAATCCACCAATGTTTTCTCCTGAAGTTATAACAAACAGAAGTCTGCTGAAGCATGGTGTGTCTGACTGCATTGGCAATGACAGAAAAGTCTCGAAGTAGCTCATTTCTGCCTTCTGCTGGTGCAGGAGCTGTGAAGTTGTTCTGTGAGCTGGATTCCAGATGAAAAATAATTTTCTGCTGATTTATTTTTTCAGCTGAATTTGTTCTGTCGTTTGTTTTCTGCATGTCAGGACAAAACCGTGTGTTGGCATTGTACGTGGAGACAAAGAAATGGCTAGGGAGGAAGGCAGAGTTGAATGCAATTTGCTTTTTGTTTGTGTTTTTTGGCAGAAGTGCTGTCCTAAATGCAGATCAGCTGTAGCCTTGATTACCCTTGGGAGTCCTGTAGAAATAATCCAGAGAACCCCAAAGGTTGAAAATCTGATTTCAGTTCTTGGTTTAAGTGTACTGTTTAAATAAATATTTTAATTGTATGATAAATTGAAAGCAGAGCTGGCATAGCTGTGCAAACAATGCTAAAACCAGGGCCAGCAGATAGGAAGGTCAGTTCCTTAAATTATTTTAAGACTTTGTGGGTATTTGACATACAGTGGCATTGAAAGGAGAGCTATTCAAAGTGTTGTAGGTGTATATAGCTGCCTTACACAGTGAATGAAGGTTGCAAGGAAAGTGTCGTGTATGGCAACCTCATCATGTGTATTTTTGAAACAAAACTGGGGAGCATTCCATCATCTGCAAGGTTCTTACTCCAATAAATGCCTAAAGAACAGTTTTATATGCTTTGATATTCTGTCATTTTACTAATCTTTCCATCAGACCACTTTTTAAAAAAATATGCTGGTTGAATGCTTTGAGGAGCAAATTCTGTGAAGACAGTTGTTAGAAGCAAGTAGTTGTGATGGTGAAAAAACATTGTTCCCCTCATGCTTTTTAAAGATTACTGCTAGTTAGCAACTTTAATGCTGGCTATGTTCCTCCTCATGGATTGTATAATCCAGATATAGAGGAAGAATCAAGTGTTGCAGAAGTTTCATGAACCTTTGGCAGTGAACTGAGAACAAATGAAGCTGGAGTCATGGCCCTGTTTCCCCATGGTACAGACTTGTTGTTGAATGAGTTTTCCTGCTTTTTCCAAATACAGTTTCTCAATCAACAGCTGTGTGCAAAAATCCCAATAAAATAGGAAAAAACATTCTCTTAGAGGTCTCTACTTCTAGCTGAGGTGGCACTTTTTGCTGTAAGAGCTTTATCTGTCCCATGGACAGCAAACACCTAGACTCACCGAGTCCAGTAAAAACTGACAAAACTATAAACAAATTAGTTATAATAAAAATAAGTGTAATAAGAAAACTAGATATAGTAAGAAAAATAATTCTGAATTTAAGGACAAAAAGTATTGATGGCTACATTGAGTTTTGTACAGAGGTTTAACTTTGTACCACAGGTTTTGATGCAGTGAATAGGTAGTTACGTGATTAGAATGTAAGCGGTTGACTTCTCTTTACTAGTTAGGCTGTGGGTCTAGTTTTAAGTCTCTCAGAACTTGATCATCACTTTGTAGTGCATGTCATTGTCATTTCTTATCCAGTGTAAACATATTTCGCTTGTTCACGTTTGTTCAAAGGTTTTTGGTGGGTTCCCTGAACTGCACCTCGTCAGTCCTCTCAAAGCCAGCCATGGTTGTCAGCTCCATTAATCTGACAAAGTGTAGTAGGTTGCTTGTGTAGGGTCTATACCAAGATGGGTACAGACTGGCAAATCAGAAGAGATCACAGTTCATGTGCTAACTGTGAATGCAGAAGAC
The DNA here is from genome assembly GCA_028565055.1 of Phoeniculus purpureus. Classification (NCBI taxonomy): domain Eukaryota; kingdom Metazoa; phylum Chordata; class Aves; order Bucerotiformes; family Phoeniculidae; genus Phoeniculus; species Phoeniculus purpureus. The sequence continues at coordinate 5,630 of JAOXOE010031540.1, forward strand.
CAGTGCAGCAATAAATCTGTTCACTTACCTGCAAAATCTCCTCTATTGCATTATTTTTATATTTTCATTATTAGATGCATAACAATCTAGAGGATCAGCTTTTGTTGTGGATGTTGTTAGATTACAATTTAAATTCACGTTTCTAACTATTAAAGTCTTTGCTCAGTGCAGGTTGGCAATGGAGCAGTTAAGCTGAGTCTAATGAGTTATTGAATTGTCAGGTGAAAGAGATGATTTAATGAATAAGCTTTAATTAAAATAACAGCATGAACTTTTAATAGCAATTACAGAATTTATAAGTCTGAAAAGATCCACATGGTGACCTGTTGCAGATCATGACTGTTTAGTCTGTAGCTGTTTTTCCAAGTGAAGAGACTGTAGGAAGGCTCTTATGTTGTGTCTTTTACACTTTGATCCACTTATGACCTCCCGTGTATTGACTTATTAAAGGATTCTGTAAGCAGTGTTATGCTTTCCTATGTAAGGAACCATAAATTATTGCCTGGCATCTGTTGGGGTTAAATAAGCCCCAGTAGCATCTTCAATTATTGCTGCATTGGTTTGGTTCTTGCTTTATGGCTGCATCCACAAAAGTCAGAGCTTTAGCTGTGGAAAGAAGAAGGCTGTTAGATGCCATCCCTACGCTCAAGAGGGTCCTGCTTGCAAGGGAGCTAGAGGAATGGTGGGTTGGGAACAGCGTGTAAAATATTTAAATTGCTGTGGTTTATTTCTGCTTGAGAAATGAGGGTTGCCTTAGCATTTGATGAGAACAATCACTATTATGGAAATAAGTCTAAACTTAAAGCTTCTCCTGTAGATGTAGCTAAACTGCAAAAATAACTGTTTATAAATAGAGCTTGTTCTGGGTTCTTCGTGCCTAATGGAAAATAAATGTCATAAGTGTTTTTTGCTCATCTGTGTACTTATGTTACGAGGTTCCTTGACAGCGCTGTGTGAGTCAAAAGGGTACTTCTTCAAGTTCTGTGCATTTCTGTAGAGGCAGAGCTTGTGCCTGAGCAGTTTTGCAGGCAGACAGCAGCTGGGTTTTATACTGACATTTTAAACTTGCCACGTAGCAGATAAAACTGAAATGAATTAGTAGTAGTTCTAAAGGTGAAGAAGAACTGGGGACTTTTGTTAGAATTTTCAGGATGTTGTTTTGTGGTTGTTCTTTTTTAAAAACAGACATTTTCATTTCTCTAGAAGTTGTAGGTTACCTGAAATGAAGGAAGTGGACCACCTCTCTTATGAGGAGAGGCTGAGGGAGCTGGGTCTCTTGAGCTTGGAGAAGAGGAGACTGAAGGGTGACCTCATTAATGTCTATAAATATGTGAAGGGTGGGTGTCAGGAGGATGGAGCCAGGCTCTTCTCAATGTCATCTAGTGATAGGACAAGGGGCAGTGGGTGTAAGCTGGAACATAGGAGGTTCCACATCAATATGAGAAGGAACTTCACAGTGAGGGTGACAGAGCACTGGAACAGGCTGCCCTGGGAGGTTGTGGAGTCTCCTTCACTGGAGACATTTAAGACTCATCTGGATATGTTTCTGTGTGACTTGGTCTAGGTGATCCTGCTGTGTCAGGGGGTTTGGACTACATGATCTTTCGTGGTCCCTTCCAATCCCTAATGATTCTCTGACTCTATGATTCTATGATTCTATGAAATGCCTCATGTTAGATGAGCTTTGTTTGTTGATCAACCTCACTGTGTGGATGCAAAAAAGAAACCAATAAAGGCTGTAATTTTTTCAGGAGACTCTCAGATCTCCTCTGCAGTACTACTGTATAGCTTTGCTAATTTAAAACAAATTTTGTTTTAGTTTCAGCTGAAATTTATCTTCTGTCTGCTTGTAACCCACTCAAGTGTGTTATCCTCAAAATCAGTACACTGTGTATTGAAAGTTTATTAAAAATATCATTTGATTTGGTTATAAGACTGATAATTGAAAAAAAGATAGCCACAAAGTAAAACTTTAAATTTAGAAAGAAAGTACAATGTGACTTTTTTATTAGCCATTCAGAGATGTGTCTCTGCTGTATGAGATTTGTTCACCAAAATGGAACCTTTCCTCAAAACAGTTGTGGGATGGCTGTATTCACCCAAGAATACTCAACCAAGTATAGGGTATGCAGGATACCTATGTCTGGTTTCAACCAGAAGATAAAACACAATGCTCTAAAGGGAAGCTGAAGCTGACTGAACTGTATTTTTTATAAAATCTTGCTTTTGGACACAGAGAAGATCTAAAATGTCAGCTGAGTTATGTTTTAAGTTCTCTCCTTCAGCAACTGGTACAAGATTTGCTGTATTAATTCCTATGAGAGGCTACAGTGCTGAGTGTGATGATGGCTGTGTGCGTCAGTGCGCAGGGAGTTTGGGTAGTGCCATGATGGATGCTTTGTTCCACTTAGGTGGAACAAATTAGATTTACCTCTTCATTATAACTGGTATTAACCAATTAAAGCTCTGTCTGAGGATGGCAAAATTGTTGGTATATGGGACAACATGCTGAACCTGTGATTTATCTCACAAATCTTTTTTCAGACTAAGAACATTATAAGGTTTAAACTTAATTTCCATTCCATTACAGTGTTGAGCACAAGCAAAAGGAAGGCGTTTGCAGTATCTTTTGCAGTTGAGTTCATACTCGGTCTGCAACGGTGGAAATCTGGGTTGTTGGGATTCTGCCCTCCCTTGTACTAGGACTAACTCTGCTCTTCCCTGCGCTTGGCTGGTTGAGGGATCTAACTAAACAAATGTCTCTTCTGCTCCCTTTGCTTTTTGTGGAATTTGCTTCCCTGCCTGTGCTTAGTACAGGGAGCCAGAGGTGCTTTGCCTGCAGCACTGGAGCAACTGGAGAGTGTGAGCTAGACATCCAGACTTTACAGGTTTCTTTCAACTGCTGCATAATTGTATCTGCAGTCCAAATTCTTTCCTGCTTAAGATTTTGCCAATGTTTCTTCTTGAAACCAGCAGAGGGAGTAATAAGCTCTCGGTAGTGTTCTCCCAGCGTAGAAAACTCTCAAGGGAGTGAATAGAAAATAGGGAGATGTGTCCCGAGTATATACATTTCTGATGGGGAAATTGTTGGAGTGACTTAGTTTCGAAATAATTTCTTGGTTTTGAGCTTTAAAAAAAACAATTTCGAAACAAAATGTCCTTTTTTCCTCACTGATACCAGTAAGATTTTATTGTCTAGTGGCTGCAGTGAAAAAAGAGCTGATCATAATCATGTCAATATATTGTCTAGGTGGAATTGCTAAGAAACTGTTGGAAAGTGGATATTTCAAAATATCCAGCAAGAGAATCGCCACAGAATCACAGAATCACTGTGGTTGGAAAAGACCCCTGGGATCATCAAGTCCAACCATCTACCCTAACTTACAAGTTCACCCCTAAACCACATCCCTCAACACCTCGTCCAAACGATCTTTAAACACATCCAGGGATGGCCACTCAACCACCTCCCTGGGAAGCCCATTCCAGTGCCTGACCACATTTTAGGAAAAAATTCTTCCTAATATCTAGTCTAAGCCTACCCTGTTGTAACTAGAACCCATTCCCTCTTGTTCTATCACTAATTGCTTGTGAGAAGAGACCAGCACCAGCCTCTCCACAATGTCCATTCAGGTGGTTGTAGAGAGTGATGAGGTCTCCTCTCAGCCTCCTCTTTTTCAGACTAAAGAGCCCCAGCTCTTTCAGTCTTTCCTCATAAGATTTATTCTCCAGGCCCTTTACCGGCTTAGTTGCCCTCCTCTTCACCTGCTCCAGCACCTCCACATCTCTCTTGCATTGAGGTGCCCAAAACTGGACACACTACTCAAGATGTGGCCTCACCAGTGCCAAGTACAGGGGGATGACAACCTCCCTGCTCCTGCTGGCCACACTATTTCTAATACAAGCCAGGATGCCACTGGCCTTATTGGCCACCTGGGCACACATCTTCTTGTCAGTTAGAAGGCCCAGGTCCCTCTCTGCCAGACGGCTCTCCAGCCACACCTCCCCAAGCCTGTAGAATTGCAGGGGATTGTTGTGGCCCAAGTGCAGGACCTGGCACTTGGCCTTATTGAAGGTCCTGCCATTAACATGGGCCCACTGCTCCAATCTATCCAAGTCTCTCTGAAGAGCCTCCCTACCCTCTGGCAGATGAACACTCCCACCTAACTTGCTGTCATCTGCAAACTTACTAATGATACACTCTATGTCCTTATCGAGATCATCAATAAAGATGTTAAACAGAGATGGTGCCAACACCAAGCCCTGAGGCACACCACTTGTGACAGGCCGCCAGCTGGATTGAACTCCAATAACCTCCTCTCTTTGGGCCTGGCCATTCAACCAGTGTTTTATCCAGCAGATTGTGTGCTCATCAAAGCCATGAGCAGCCAGCTTATCAAGGAGATTTCCATGGGGAACAGTTGTCAAAGGCTTTTTGAAAGTTCAGGTAAACAGTATCCACAGCCTTTCCCTTGTCCAATAGTCGGGTCGCACTGTCATAGAAGGAGATCAGGTTCATCAGGTAGAACCTGCCTTTAATGAGCCCATGTTGACTGGGCCTGATCCCCTGGTTGTCCTGTATGTGAAGGGCGATGGCACTAGAGATGATGTGTTCCATGACCTTCCCTGGTACCGAGGTCAGACTGAGAGGTCTACAGATCCTCCTTCCATTGATTGCAACACTCCAGTTGTGGGAGTCATCCCACCAGGTTTCCGTGATGACTACCATATCATAGCTTTCCTGCTGCACAACAGCTTCCAGCTCCTCCTGTTTATTGCCCATGCTGCGTGCATTGTTGTATAAACATTCCAGGGAGGGGGCTGAGTACAGCGTTTTCAATATTGAGGGGCTGATAGCCATTCTGGTTATCTGTCATGCCACACTGCCCAACAGGTGTTGGGCTACTATACCCAGAGTTTTCACTAGCAAAGCCAATTGTCCCCCCTTCCCCCTTCATGTCTAATTTAATCAATCTAGTTTAATATCAATAAGCCCCGCTAACTGCTGCCTCAAAATCCTTTTCTTTTAGTCTCTGGAGGATTAAAGAGAATAAGTAGACAGTGTCTATGTTCATTTTAAGTTTCTTTTATGAAAATGTTAGTGCATCAAAAAAGTTGATAAAAGTGTTGAGAACTCGCAGGTATGGTTAAACTACACCTCCACTTTTCAGATCTGGAAAGCCTACCTGAAAGTACAGACCAGTCCTTTCATAAAAGCATGAAAGGATATCATTCTACTTTGATTTAAAAGAAGGCTTTACATTTTTGCAGAGAGGAGTAAAAACAAAAAGAAAATTGAAACCTGAGGCATAACCATAATATGAGTCAATTTTTGGTTGCAATCTTCAGATTCTGATTCAAGCGTGAACGCTGCGGTGCATTTGCAATAAATGACTTAGTCATTCATTTACTCTAAAACAGAAAATTCTGTGGGGTGGAAAGATAATTGAAAGATCACTGCAAACATGATTTTAAAAGCACTATCACTAACCAACATTATGAAGAATTCACATGAAGATGAGAATGATAAATTTCACTGAATGAAAATCAAAACTGGAATGTAAAGTATTAAAATAGCACTAGGAAAAAGTCTTAAGGTAAAAATCACAGAAAGATCATCCAGTTCCAGATCCCCTGCAGAGGCAGGGGCACCTTCACTAGATCAGTTTTCTCAGGGCCCCAGCCAACCTGGCCTTCAACACTTCCAGGGATGGGGCAGAATCTACTTCTTGGGGCAACCTGTTCCAGCATCTCACCACCCTCACAGCACAGAATTTATTCCTCATGTCCAACCTCAATCTCTCCTCTTCAAGTCTTTAACCCTTTCCGCTTGTCTTCTCACTGTACAACCATGTGAAAAGCCCTACCTCAGCTTTCTTGTAGTCCCCGTAAGAAATTGGAATGGTAGAAGGTCACCTGGGAGCCTACTCTTCTCTAGGCTGAAAAACCACAACTTGCTCAGCCTATCCTCAGGTGTAAGGAGCTCCAGCCCTCTGATCCTTCTAGTTGCTCTCCTCTGGACACCTTCCAGGAGCTCTGTGTCCTTCTGTTGTTGGGGACTCCAGAACAGGACACAGTACTCCAGGTGGGGTCTCAGAAGGGCAGAGCAGAGGGGGAGAATCATCTCCCTCAACCAACTGTCACTGCTTCTTTTGATGCAGCCCAGGACACAGTTGGCTTTCTGGACTGCAAGTGCACACTGACATGTCCTGCTAAACTTCAGA
>JAOXOE010031541.1:0-11850 GCA_028565055.1 Phoeniculus purpureus
GAGGTTGGGAATTTTACCTAACATGTCCCTTACCTGGGCACCAGGGAGGCAGCAGACCTCTCTTTGAAATGGGTTTGCTCTGCCTATTGGGCCCTCTGTTCCCTTCAGTAAGGAGTCTCCTGTAACAATGACCCTTTGAGGTTTCTTTTCAGATTGGTTTTGATGGCTGGCCTGAGGCAACCTGTTTGTGGTGCAGTTACTGGGCTTTTCAAGTCCTCATCCTTGCTGATGGCCTGTTCCTCCTGCAGAGTCTCATACCTGTTCTGCAAGTGCACTGTAGGTGGTGAACTTCTCAAGTTAGCACATTTGGTCCATTTGCATTTGTTCTGTCAGGCGGAGACCTGTTCCCATTTACCCTGCTCCTGTGGGTTCCTACATGGAGGCTGAGAGACTGGCTGATGGGAGTATATTGGACTCCCTGATACACTAAGAGTTAACCCTAGTTCAGGTTTTGTAGCTATTACATTATGGAAACAGTCAATTTCCCTTTCGCAATCTCTTATAGCTCTCAGTCTTTCCACCTCTTCTTTTAGCTCAGCCACCATGTTCATCAGGTCTGTGATCTGCTCACACCTAACACAGGTGTTGTCCCTGCCATCCTCCATATTAAGTGCCAGGCTCCAGCACTCACTGCAACCTCCTACCTGAACCTCTGCATGCTTGTGTGTGGCCTCTGTTTGGGTGCCCACTGTTTTTCTACTGCCCTTTTTCCTAGTAGTAACCATGTCTTCTTGTGACCACCCTGTCCTCTCCAATTTTTTTTTTTCCCCCCTCGTCAGCAAGAAGGCACCTCCTCTCCTCACAGCCATGTGCTGTGTTCTGCTTGGTTGTTGCACAGTTTCCACAGCAACCCCTCCCCAGCTAGGCATGTAGGTAACCTGAGCCTGCTGTTCCTTCTCCTCTCTTCAGGAGCCCCTGAGCAGCAGCAGCCCCTCACATGGCAAGAAGGGAAAGAAAATCCAAAAAGGCCAAAAAACAGGTGCCCAGACCTGAGCTGGTCACCGCTGTCTCCTCTCCTTGCAGCCACGCGCCGGGTTCTGCTTGATTGTCGCGCAATTTTCATAAGTTTGTTTGCTCCTCTGTACCCTTAAGGCACAGACTGTTTTCTGCAAATTAATTTTATCCCTGACAATCTAAAAGAATCGATATAATGGTGCATATGTGAATAAATAACTTTATTTTATAAACTCTGCTGTTGGGTTTATATTAACACTCTCACAATTTGCACCCCTATGAAGAAATAAACCCAGCCACCCTTAGCCTCTCGACTTTGAGGAAATCAGAAGGGGGTTTATTCCTTTCTAAATCCTTCCTGATCCCTGCCCCCATTTTCATGCAACAGGAAGACATAGAAGTGACTTGTGGACAGACCACAGCCCCCATTCTCCATCCCTATAAACTGCTTGGAGGAAAGGGATAGAGAAGTTGAAACCAGGAAGACAGGAACAGGTGTAGGGAGGGGAAGGTGTTTTAAGGTTTGTTTTTATTTCGCATGATCCTACTCTGATCTCATTGGTGGCAAATTAATTTCCCTGAGCTGAGTTTGTTTTGCCCAGGATGGTAACTAATATACCTGACTTTATTTCAACCCACAAATCTTTTATCATATTTTTCTCCCTCTGTCCAGCTGAGAAGTGGGAGTGATAGAGAGGTTTGGTTGGCACCTGGTGTCCATCCAGGCTCAATCCATCACAGTAATATCATCACAAGGAAGTTTTGCAAAAGATAACAAGATCCTAGGAGACAAATAGGTCTTAGAAAAATCTGATGCCTGCTACATCGCGTTCTGTTGGCTAATCCCCAGGTAGGCTTCTTCAAACGTGGCAGAGTATTGCATAGGTGAGGTGGGTTTCTGTAGCGGCATATCTTATAGAGAATGGACACATGAGCAAACCTAGCTGTGTGAACTTGGTCAGAGTCTGAGCTAAGGGCTTTGAAGCCTATTCAGAGAGTTTCTGAAGGTCAGCAACATACAGGTTTGTGAGGGAGCTGGCACGTAGAAGAAAAACAACAGGATGTAAAATGAAAACTAACTATCCCATGAACAGCGCGTGTACAGATGCACTTAACCAATGGCAGTAGCTTTTAAGATGCATGGATAAATGTGTTGTACCAATCAGCAATGCACTTGTATTGCATGAACTGCCCGGCTGCATATAAAAGGGCCAGTCTGATGCTTAATAAATGGCATTCACTTGATCATATTGATCATCTCGCCACTGTCTTTTTCGTACTCCTGGGAAGTGGCACCCAAACTGGGTCCCTCAGCTATGGCGACGCTGTGATGAGCGGCAGGAGCTATGCACCAGAGGACGGGAAAGCCGGCCGAAAGGAGTTGCTGCCCCGGCAACTGCAGACGCCCTAGCCCAGTGTCTGGGAAAGGAGGTGCACCTCATGGAACAAAGAATCTCACACTGATTAAGTGAGCGGTTGGGGAGGAGATGGGGTTGACCAAGGAGCAAGAAGGGGTACTAAACCTCGTCCAACATTTTCTCTCAGTGAGAGGAATTAAGTATGATACTCATATGGTTAAGGGACTGATACACTGGGCTTGGGATAGAAACTTAATCCCCAATTACAGGGTGGCATTTGAGCTACCTGCATTGCGAAGCCATAGAGACAAATCTATGGAACGAGAAGAGGCAGTAGTTAAGCTCCTCCAATATATCCTTTCTGAGAGGCATACATTATGCAAGCAGTAGTCTGAAGCAACTACTATGCTGGACAAGAGATACAGCCCTGATCCCCGGTGTCAGTGTGGCCTTGGAGCTGAGCACATGGGAAAAGACAGGAAAATCCCTGTGGGAAGAAATTAGCCAGGGATCAAAGTAAGCCGGCAAGCTAGCTACGCTGTATGGCTGATCCAAGAAACTTTAAAAGAAATGAAGAGTGAACAAGCTTTACGTTTCCTGTGCTAATGCCCAAGTCGTAGGTATTGATGAGTGATTTACAAGCTTTGCAGACTGATTCAACGTTAAAGCAGTTGTTTGAAGTGGCAAAGATATGTGAGCAAGCTGAATTAGAGGGAGAATCAGCTGGTGTTTTTCCTGTTCTTCGCAATGTTGATGACATGGATAAACAAAGGAATGGCATTGGTGGTGTGGGGGCTGCGGGCAGCCATGCTATGAACCAAAGTCCCATAGGAAATAATCCTAGCACAGAGGAGAAAGCTGTGTTAGAACTGACAGAGAGTGTTTTAAAACAGCATAACATTATCATTGATTCTCACATTCTGCACTACTTACTGCAGTGGATTTCTCCTGCTATCCGAAATGTGAATGCAGTGAAGCTTTGGAATGCTGTAAAACAATTCCTGTTCCAGAACCAGTGGATTCAACCAGACAATGGAAGGCAGTCATTCAAGATGCCATCGTAGAAGGACAGTTTGTACCACAAGCATTTCCGGTGGTAGCTAATCCAGGGGGGCAGTGTTTGATTGGAAAATCTTAGAAAAGGCTATGGCTTCCATTAGTCAATATGGGTTATGATCGTAAATGACATAACAGATACTGCAATATGTATCTACTGCGGATTTATTACTCCCACAAGATAGTCAACAGATTGCGAATATGTTGCTGACCCCTTCTCAGCAATTGTTATTCCAAAAGGCCTGGCAACAGCTGTATGACAAGGTGGCAGCCAAACCTAGGGAGCAGAACGATCCATTATATGGAATATAGTCCCAAATGCTAATGGGCTTAGGGCCATTTGCAAGTGGGGCTATGCAGGTGCCATTTGCAAAAAAAGACTTACAATTATCTCAACAACTAGCTTTTCAGGCTATAGTGCCAATTCACGAACCAGGAAAGGGTTATGTTTTTACGCATATCAAACAAGGACCTAATGAACCTTATGCTAAATTCATAGATAAATTGCATACTGCAATATCCAATCATCCTGATTTGCATGAACAGTCGAAAGAACAAATGTTTAGATTTCTGGCCTTTGACAACACTAATGACAAAACTAGACAAATTCTAGGGACCATACCATGGGGGGCTCCTGTGGCTGATACGTTAGAGTTAACAGAAAGGACGACACAGACAAGTCAGGCAGCATACATCGCTGCAGCTGTAAAAGGGGCTATTGCTCCACTTTTGGAAAAACAGAGCAGTGGTGACCAGAGAGCAGAGAAATCATGAGACTGTAAATCTAACCTGAAATTGAAATTTGCCTTTTCTATACCATCTGTGTGATTTACTCACTTGGGGAAGAGGTTATGCTTGTGTTTTGACACATTTGGGAACATGATGGGTGCCAGCTGGAAGAGTCTGCCAGCAGTGACACGTCCTGACAAGAAGCAGAGAAACTGACTGTCGTGCTTCCTTGAGAGTTAATACACACCAGAGACTGCATACTTCTGTCTATTTGATCTATGAGCAGTGCAGAGAATACATCATCACGTGCTGTATTTCTTTTTTATAATAAGTATACTATATAGTATAGTGATAGTACTTTATTTTGTATTAAATATAGTAGAACAAGTAAGCACCCCAATCCCTGATGTTCTGTGAATTTCACTTGATTAGCCCAACGATATAATGCTGATGGGACTAGTAAAATTGGATAAATCGGGTTGCTAATGTGCCGTGTTTGTTTTTCTATGTGTAAGGGCCCTGCAGAAGGACGATAAACATTGCCTTCAAAGTAAAACAAAAAAGGTGGGGACGGAAAAACTATAATATCAAGTTAATTGCAGAACTTTGAAACGTATAGCTGTGCCTTTGAAGTGATCGCAAAAGCAGACTGAAAAACTTTGTATCTTTGCTAATAGTTCACTAACTACTAACAACTAACATAACACACAGAAAGTTACTGATGAATGTAAAAGACCCTATAAAAGGAGTTTGGTGAAAACTGAAGGTTGAAGGTTAATGGAATGGGTAAAATCCATTTTATTAGAGTGGGACTGGCTTCAAGATTTTATTAATTAAGGCTTGTCAGTTTTGATTGCTATTTTTTTTTTATATTATTGATTTGTCCTCTATGGTGATGCATTGTAAGCATGGTATCGCACGTGGTAAAACAGAGCTGGATTGCTCAAAAACAAAAAGGGGGAATTGTAGAGGCATATCTTATATAGAATGGATGCATGAGCAATCCCAGCTGTGTGAACTTGGCCAGAACCTGAGCTAAGGGCTTTCTCAAGGTCAGCGATGTGCAGGTCTGTGAGAGAGCTGGCACGTAGAAGGAAAACAACAGGATGTAAAATGAAAACTAACTATCCCATGAACAGCGCGTGTACAGATGCACTTAACCAATGGCAGTAGCTTTTAAGACGCATGGATAAATGTGTTGTACCAATCAGCAATGCACTTTGTATTGCATGGACTGCCCGGCCGTGTATAAAAGGGACAGTCTGACGCTTAATAAACGGCATTCACTTGATCGTATTGATCATCTCACATCTGTCCTTTTCGCACTCCTGGGATGTTTCTTTTCATCTTTCCCAATTATCTTTTGTTAAGTAAGGGTCTGGACCTTGTTTTTATATGCTTCCTTTATTTGTTTTCTTTTCAGTCTGGAAAGAAGAACATTGGTCCAGTATTTGATTTGCACATTAGAAATTACTCAATGTCTCTCCCCCTGTGCCTTATTAGCTAAGAAAATATTACTGAATCACAACAGAGGTGGCTATCATCTCCTCTTCTATCTGATTACTTTCACAAACGTGTATGTATCTTAGTACATACAAATTATCATCTAGCTCAGTAGGATGAATACCTGAAACCTTGTTCATCTAAGTTTCCAAATGCTTTTCTACCTGAACAAAACCGACTTATTCCATGAACAGGAAACTGTAGAAGACAAAAAAGCAAATCTTCATATAAACATTATATCTTGAAAAAAACATCAAAACTAACTGTTGAACAGTTTTAAACACTAGTATATCTGTGTTAACACAGCAGCCTGTTTGACACATTTGCCTCTCCAGATGTTGGGAAGGTTTGCTCAGTTGATTTTATTTTGCTACCCTACCACGTCTATGCTGTTGCCATTATCCCAGTCAGTCAACCAATGGCCCGGTATCATATCACACAAATATATCCAAGGGATCAATATGAAGGGGTCAGATCCTGAAATTCTAACAGGTACATCCCACCTATTTATCTCCCTTTGTTTTGTCTGTTTTCATTGTGTACTCCCTATCTGTCCTTTGAATGATCAAGATGACTGTGAACTAAGGCAAATGAGAGGCCCGTAGTCTGTATTTATCAGACGCAGTCTGAAAGACTTTCTGCCTCCTGATTGTTTATCTCCATAGGAAGTAACTCCGATGTGTACTCTTGCCATTGGGCAGATGAACCTGCCAGGTTGTGTGGAAAAACCTTTCCCCAACTTTATGCCTCAGAAAAATGTAGCTGAGACACAACAAACACTTCTCAGAAACACTTCCATAGTATCTCCTTTCACATGTTTTGTGGGCAAGCAGAATAATGCTGAAGAACAGTGGGGATGCCAATAAATGTTTGTTTTAAACGTACGTTAAAAAAAATCTGGGCTCATGCTGAACACATTAAACAGTGAAAGTTTCATACAAGCCAAACCAATAAAATACAAATTTAATCTATCTCACCAACATAATGCTTATATTTCATGTCTTAACAGGCTGAGACATCTTGTTGGCACAGCTTTTGGAATCTGAAGCCTCCACACATTGCCTCTGAGAGTTTGGTTCTGACAATTCCTGTCCAGCCATCATTGCTGATTTAAGGTTCAAAACTGTGGCCAAGTGGCACGGGTTTTTTTTTCTACTGAAAAACCAACACATATCTGTGCAGTGAGAACTTAAATCCCTCCAAAATACAAAACGCAATGAAATTAATTTCTTCTTTTTGTTCTGTTACAGTGGTGTATACATGCAGTGGTTTTCAGGCCTTGTAGCTGCCTGTTTCTGTAGGCATTGGCATTCAGTGCTTGCATTGTTTCTGGATGAACATGTAAAGACAGGAGTGTTGTGTTGTTTGAACACATTTCTGGCCAGCCTCAATTTAAAACTGGGAAATGTGCATATAGTTGACTATTTCAAACTATCATACACTACAAAGTATTTACTTTATTTAGTTAAGAGGCAAAAAACAAGGGCAGTGAGGCTAACTCTTGGAGCCTAGAATTATCTATCAATCAGTGCTTTAAATTTAAGAAGATCCTATGTCTCTTCATCGGGTTTGTGATCTTGCAACCAGCAGAGCATGACTTAGACTCATTTTTCATACACATCATGAATACCAGCCAAAGAGAAAAACTAAAAATAAAACCCTGACACCTGGGATTGCCTTGACCCAGGCACAGAGGCTCGCACTTGATCTTGTTGAATTGCATGCAGTTTGCACAAACCCATTTCTCGATCCTGTCAAGGTCCCTCTAGACAGCCTCCCTCCAGTGTACTGACTTTACCACAAAGTTTGGTGTCATCAGCAAACTTAGTGAAAGCGCATTCAATTTCACTGTCCATGTTGCCAACAAAGATGTTAAATAGCACTGGTCCCAGTACCAACCCTTGAGGAACACCCTTCGTCACACGTCTCCATTTGGACACTAATCACAACGTTTTGGATGTCACCATTCCAGCCAGCTCCTTAACCAATGAGTGGTTCATCCATCGAATCCATATTGTTCCACTTTAGAGATCAGAATGTTGTGCAGGACATTGTCAAATGATTTGCAGAGGTCCAGATAGATGATATCTGTCGCTCTGCTTTTGTCCACTGAGGCTGCGACCCCATTGTAAAAGATTGATCAGGCAGGACTTGCCCTTGGTGAAGTGGTGTTGGCTGCCACCAATCTCCCTTTTATTATCTGCTTGCCTTAGCAGAACCTTCAGGAGGATCTGCTCCATAGTCTTGCCAGGCACAGAGGTGAGCCTGACTGGCCTCCAGTTTTCCAACTTTTTAAATATGATGGACAGTAGCTTTGCAACTTCATCTGGCAGCTCCTTCAGGAGCTGTGGGTGAGTCTCATCCAGTCCCATGGAATTGTTCATCTTCAGCTTTAGGTGGTCTTGAACCTGCTTTTTGCCTACAGTGGGGGGGATCTTCTCTTTCCCAGTGCCTTCCCTTGGCCTCTGTAACATGGAGGGTGTGACCAAAGTCCTCGCTGGTGGAGACACAGGCAAAGTAGTTATTGAGTACCTCTGCCTTCTCTGCATCTTGAGGGAACAGCTCCTGTTTCCTTCAGAAGTGGGTCTACATTTTCCCTAGTCTTCCTTTTATAATTGACATACCTATTGTAATTTTTTCTGTTGTACTTAATCTCTCTTGCCTGGTCTAATTGTCTCTGTGCTTTAGCTTTCATAACCTGATCCCTTGCTTTTCTGACTGCTTCTCTGTACTTCTCACAGGTCATCTGTCCTTGCTTTCATTCTCTGTAAGCTTTGTTTTTATCCCTTTATGTGTCCAGGAATTTCTTGCTCATCCATGTAGGCCTCCTGGCACATCTCCCTACCTTCTTCATTGGCACACATTAATCCTGGGCTTGCAGGAGGTTATCCTTGAAAAAGGACCAGCTTTCCTGGGCTCCCTTCCCATCCATGGCTTTGTCCCATTCTGCCCTACTAAGCAGATCTTCAAAGAGACTAAAGTCTGCCCTTTTAAATGAGCTTACTTTGCACTCTTCTCACTGCCCTGAGGATCTTGAAGTCTACAGTGTCATAGTCACTGCAACCTAGTTTCCCATTAAGTTTTACACCATTCACCAGCCTATCTGTTGGTGAGAACAAGGTCTAACAAAGCTCTTTCTGGTTGGTTCCTCTATCATTTGGAGGAGAAAGTTGTCATCAGTGCACTCCAGGAACTACATGGAATGCTGGTGCTTTGCTGTGTTGTCCCTCCAGCAGATGTCAGAGTGATTAAAGTCCTCCATGAAGACCATAGCTTTTCAGTGCAAAGTGGCTTTTACCTGTTTAAAGAGCGGCTCAGCCACATATGGCAGAGGTTTGTGCTTTCAGTCAGGTCTCTTCCACAGCAACATCTTCAGACTTCATAGAATATTAGGAGAGGAAGAGGGAAAGGCACAAGCAACTATTAAGCTGCATTACACCTCTGAATAGAAGATTTCAATTTTTCTTCATTGTATTTAATCAAACATTAAGGACAGTTATCTGTTGCCTGAAAGACTGGAAACTAGGGTAATGGCTGCAATGTTTAATTTACTTCTTTGTAACTTTTCATGTTTTAATTATGCTTGAAACAAAGAAACAAGCTTTCATGGTGGCTTCTGGACTCACTCATAGCGGGATGCAAAAAAAGCAAACAGCTGAAAAGCACAGTGACAAGACGTACAGATAGTACTGGTAGAGATAATTTGCTCCAGGATAGGTATGGTTGTGTGTTACGTACAAACACACAGAGAAAATTATCTGTTTCATAGAAAGATTATTGCCCTTGATGAAAGTTTTAAAAATAGTTTTTAAATAGCTCAGTTGTTCTAAATATGAAACAATTTTTCTTCCTTTTTATTAGTGTTAAATATAATGTCAAATAAACTTCCACATGGAGAAGATAGAAAGAAACATAATTTCTATGCTTACTCTTTTTAGTCTTATTTTTAATCTTGATTTCCCTGTCCATTCATGAAAATTAAGTAATTTTTTTAGAAGCACTCAGCTGTCATTTTTCAAGACGCAGTTTACTTTTCTTAAAGTTTTACTATATTAAATTACCTTTCTTTTCCCTAGAATGCATGTGATGCTATCTGTCTTGCTGACATACAAACTTCAGTGCCTAGATGTACACAGCTTTTCCAGTCCTGCTTTTACCTGAAGAATCTTTTTGATCTTGCTTTGAGAGCAAGACTGCTGTCAATGGCCCAGTTTGAAGCCTGACCATCCTCAGATAATGTACTGAACTGTGGCAGGCAACCTCGTAGGAGCAAGGTTTTTTGGTGTCTCCAAATGATAACATTACAGAATGGATATCAGTTACCCAAGATCCATATCAACCCCTGAACTGAGCATTTTTACTTAGAGATTGTCAGCAGAAATTGCAGTAAAACAGTCTGAAAACAAGACAGCACATGGAGGTGCTGGCCAAGAGATAAAAGGTCAGCACACAGGTCTTTTAAGTGGGTGTTTGCTTTTTTTGACACGACTTATCTGCTACACAGGCATTGTCTGACTCCTGCTTCCATAGTTCCAGCACACCTAGCAAACACATAATAAACCTTTGATTCAAAATTCATGAGAGGTTGAAATGCTCAGCATTCCCTCCAAGTGTGCCATTATTGTGACCTCACAGAATCTCACTTTGATACTACAGAGTATTTGTAGCTATAAACAAGATGAAAAAGAGCTGTGGTCTTCAGGACACTGCATGTTCCCTGTGTCTCACCAAAGATGGGATCTTAAAGCAACCTTCCTTCAGTATCATTCAGCAGGAGCAGAGAGGAGTGAGATTGCCCTTACCTGCCCGAGTTCATGAAATTGTGCTGCTCTGACTAAACAGCTCCCAAATCTCCTTTATCTTGTAAACACTTGTCAGTCAGCTGTTCCTGAACACACACAAGTGGCAGCTTCAAATGCAAACACTGTTTGGAGAGTAGATTAAATAAATACAGTATTCAAAATCTGACGTCCTTTTTTTAGTAAGAACTTTAAGCTTCCTCAAATAAAGTATGTAAAAAGTGGCTGTAGCACTAAGCGCAAATAAAATACCTGTTTTCTGCCAGACCAACTGGAAGACTTGCATGTCCCGTCAGACTCATTTTGGTGCTAGAGGAAGAGGAAAGGGAGAGAGGCATGCACTGTCTGCTGCTCTCAGTGGAGTTCCCACACAGACAGGTTGCTGCATTAACCACTTCATTGTTTTGTGTCAATCTTGTTATGTGTTCTTGCTAAAGCCATTATTATTCATACATGCAGAAATCCCATCATTAAAACAGCATAAATATTCATGTTGTGTGCATTTCATTTGGCACTTGCAAAACTCCTCTGGAGTTTTGAAGAAATCTGGCTAATGAGAGCAAAGTGAAAAAGCAAAGGAAGTGTGCAGGGGTTTTCCTTTCTTTTTTACTTGCAAATAAACACAGAACAGCTAATTAACAACAACAAAAAAGGACATGTATTCACTAGCAAGAATGATATGTACAATTGCTTTGGCTTCTGTGTCAAGGCAAAGACAATGACTTCTTTAAGGCAAGTATGTGCAAGAACCAGGATACTGTAAAACTAATGTATAAAGCCTAAGAAGCATGACTGCATGGGTTCACCCAGCTTTGCCTCACATTTCATGTCTAACCATCACAGCTGTGCATGATCCACACTCCTGTTCAATCCTTTTTTAAAGCAGAGCAGCCATCCTACTCCTTGCAGTTACCCTAAATAAAAATGTAACTTTATCCTGCACCATGACAGTTCATCTGCATTCTATACTCCTGATTCAGCTTCAGATGGCAAAGACGATACCCCACCCCCACAAAAAAAGTTACTTTCAATCCAAGCTTAAAAGTCACTTTTAAAGTATGCGCTACGCAGTGTTCAAAAGTGTGCAAAGACTTCTTACAAGGGCCTAACTCTTAACAATTCTGAATTGGCAGGTGCACACGCAACAGCTCAAGATACAGCCTCAAGGAGCCTCCAGAGTGCAAAATTTCAAGCTTTTCCTAGTGGGTTTTCAAAACTAATCAAAGTTGGCCTGACATCCATGAGCACAGTGCTTGACCAGAGAACCACTGCTGCAGAACACAATTGGGTGCTCTTGCAGGTTTTGTACTTAAGTTTCAACAGATAAGCAAGACTTCTATTCATCAACAGTTTGTACATGAAGCCATTTCACACAGTATCACAGTATTACCAGGGTTGGAAGGGACCTAATAGATCATCAAGTCCAACCCCTACCACACAGCTCAAGGCTA
>JAOXOE010031542.1:0-11850 GCA_028565055.1 Phoeniculus purpureus
TGTTCCTGTGTGACTTGGTCTAGGTGATCCTGCTGTGGCAGGGAGATTGGACTAGATGATCTTTTGAGGTCCCTTCCGATCCCTAATGTTCTGTGACTCTGATTCCTTGTTTCACTTATCCTCCAAACACAGAGCTATGAAGCTCCTAAGGCAAAATGCCATTGGAAAGGTTTACTTGAGCATCAGCCTCAGGAATATCACTAGTCTCTTTAATTCACACCTGTTTTGTCCATGATTTAGGAGTTTTTTTGATGCAGAAGTTCAAGTAAACCTCACTGAGCTGCATTAGATCTACCATGTGAGGACCTGATTAAAATTACCCACGTTAGGAGTCCTAGCACAGTATTTGAGACTCCAGCTGTGGCTTAAGGGAGAGTTTAGGGAAGGGTAATGGTTTACCTTGTGCTTTCCTGTCATCTTTTCCAGTCAAGAGAGACTTCTGGTATGAGACTGGCTTCTGAATATTTACTTTTTTCTTTTTATTCTCTCAGTCCTGTCAAAACTAAATTATAGAGCCATAAGTTAGGCAGTGCATGAGAGTCCTGAGACCTTTTGTCCTGCTTCCTGAAATTTGCTTGCAAAGGCAGCTGTCTGATAATGCAGCCACTGAGCACTGCTTCTGAGCCACTGACCAAGACTGCTTCTGCACAGCACAGAGAGACCTTGGGAGTCTGTAGAACATTGATTAGAGGCTGCTTGTCATTCCAGGAGTTTTTGTCTTTCTTAACATAAAACTACTTTGCTTCTGACAGCTCCAGTTAAAGACAAGCGGGGCTCTGGCCAGACCTTGGGGCCACATTTGGGAAGGTGCTTCCATGTTTCCCAGTAGGAGACAAATGGGGACAGACATGCACAAAAGAGAGTGATGGTGTTAACAAGGCACTTGTCACTTAAAGTATCTCAAATTTGTATCAAGGGAAAGAAAAATGTCTGTGGAAAAAAATGGAGTTAGGTATGGTGCAGCAGAGTTCTTTACAGTAAGAACAAGAGAGAAATGTCTGTCTTGGATGAGTTAACAAAATGCTCTTGTGTCAGATCAGTGCAACATCCTGGAGGATAAAATAGTGTCATCTTTTGTAAGTGCCTCCAGAGCAGGATTGCTAACTCTGAAATTGTGCCTGGGATTTATGTCCCCATCATGCCACATGTCAGCCCAAATGATGTGAGTCTAGGCCACTAGTGTCTGGCCCCTAGCATTATGACTTTGAAACATCTTCATTTCCTTGTACTCCTGGAGACATCTATCTTTTTCTTGAGGGTGTGCCCATTTGACAATGCACAGCACTGATCTCTTGACACACCTGCATTTGGCTCTGCTCCTAGGGCTGTTCTTCTTTGTGCATCTCGCACCCCAGCGGTTTCTACTTTGTGTTCTCCAAATAATTGTGTTCCTTCAGATATATTTAGCATGGTGCTTCATTTCCTGCCTCCAAGACCTCCAGCTACTTGTTTTGGCCACTTAGGCTCTCACCTACCTCTTCCACACATACAGAGGTTAATGCTGGGTTCCTGTTCAAGCCCTGAAAGGGCCAGGGGGCTATTCCAAAGAGAGGGGATGTTACTAAGCTGTCTCTTCTTCCTTTCCGTCTTTATGATAAGTCTTGCAGAGTGCTTTGCTATTACCCCCACAAAGTAGGCAAGTCAGGTAACTAGGTATTCCTTCCAAAGTGATAAGCAAAACCACGCTTGGGTTAGTGCTCCAGAGCTCTTAAGTCTGCTTTGGTCTCAGTCGACAGCACAGCTCATAGGCATGCTTTAGGCATAGGCAGTTCTTCCTTCTGCCACCCTTGAACTACTGGCTGAATTCTGAGGAAAGACTTAACTTGAAGGAATTTAATTTTTTCAATTAAGAAAAAAACCTAAGTTATGTCTATTACTTAGGTTTTTTTCTTAATTGAAGAAAAATGTTTCTTCCTCTTCAGTAAAATTGTAATTAGGGAAGAGTTAGAGATGGTGGATTTCAGTATCTGCTCTTTTCTTGAGGCTCAAGATGTGACTTTTTGTTCCTGTGGCTTTTATCTAAATTGTCATCAGAAATATTAAGGTACAGATGTGTGTAATCTGATGGAAATTATAATAGGCTATTCCAAGGGGCAGCGTAATTGCCTCAGGTCTTGAACTCTAAGTAGGGAAAATAAGTGGGGAAAAGCTTGGTATCTTCTCAGGAACAATTTTCCAGGTTTTTATGTTTTGAGCAATAGTACTTATGTTGCCTTGTGCAATTTCACTTGCTAATCAGTTTTACTCTTGACTGATTTCAAATGTGCTGATCCCAAAGATCCTGGGGAAGTTTAAATTGTTCTTGGACATAACTAATTTTCTAGCTCTTGTAAAATAGCTTGCTCTGGAGAATTTGGATCAAGTCTTGTGACCTTTAAAGGAAACTTGAGGATAAACATAGGCTATATGGCTGCAGTCGTTGTTCTGTTGGTAACAGCGTCTTAACACACATTTGGTCTCCTCATAGTGTTAGATACTGTGTTTAAGTAATGTTAGAAGTAAATATTGATGTGTCCCCTATCCTTTGTTGTTAATCAGCTTTCTGCAAATAGAAAGCATCTGTCTGTTCTTGAGGAACTGCTATAGACTTTTCCTGTCGTGGTGATCCAGAGCTTAGTTTTAAAGCTAGTGATTCCAAGCTCAACGCTGCCATAACTGTACAATGGTGAAGCGTTTCTGGATTATTACTGGCCAATGGGAGTTTGAAATAATATGAGTGATCTAAGGTATATGGGGGAGCTTCAGGTGCCTGCAGGTGGGGCTTTGTTAGACTTGATTCAATAAAACTCTGGGCTGCTTCCTTGCTATGATCTAGTCCCTTGCATCAGGAAAATACATGACCTCAGGGAGATTAGCAGATCTAAGGATGGACTTGTGTTTTGAGGAATTAGATTTGTCTGGCCAATGAACTACTATGGTCAGCTTTGAATCCTCAGTCTGCCTATGTTAAACATCAGGAGATGGAAAGGAAACATGCAGATAGGGATGAAACTGATTTTCTTGCAGTCTGGTGGGCAACAGTCTGTATTGTCATGTAGAAGTGCACATCTGTACAGCAATGCAGCTGCATTTCTTTTGAAGCTGCTAGTTTTTCTGCTACCTGTTTGGGTCCCTTAATTCTATTGGAAGAGCTTTCCTTGTGTTGCATAACTAATTTGAATGGGAGTGTGATCTTGGCTACAAGCAGAAGCTTCAACAGCAAATAATTGTGGAAGTGATCAGTTCATTAGTTGCTGTTGCAAAGGATCTAACTTGCCTCCATCGCCTTGCATTTTGAAAAGCATCGAGATTGGTGACCGACAAGCCTGCTCTCTGCTTCTTGTGCATCAAGGTTGAAACTTGTTTAGTTTTTAAATGAATGCTTTCTGCAGTTACATGGTGTGAAAATGAGGTTATAATTTTATATGACCATTTTCAGGGCAAGGCTGATATGACAAAAACAGTCTGTAGCAGTTGCAGTCAGGTCTGAGGACTGTATTTGCCTCGTGGGTGGCCTTGTAAGGGAACCATACCCTGTAAAGAATATCCCTTCCTTCTGAATGTGTCTCCTTTCATTCCTCTTCTCTGCCTACCAAAAGAAAGCAAGAGATGGTGGAGCAGGGAACACTTTGCCATCTCACCATGACCACCATCATTAAAAACAGCAGAGCACGTGGCTCAGGGCTCCTGACAAGTTGGCAGTGAGGTGGAGTGACTATTTTTATACCTGTTCCTACTCCATGTCTTCCAGAACAAATTCAGGTCAATGCACAACACTTGCATGTACTGTTATTCCCTGTGTGGGTATAGGAGTATTACCCTAGTCTGTAAACAAAAGGCTAGGAGAGATCACTCAGGACTGCACAGAGCTACGGTGGTGGTGGAAGAACTGAGTCCGCATGTGCTACACACTGGAAGAGCTGATCTCTCTGGCCCAGAAGCTTACACTGAACTCCATAAATCATCCAGGTGCTAACAGCCGGCTTGTGCTGTAACATTTTTGGTGTGTTTTTAATTGAGTTGGAAACTTAGACGTAGAATCTAACATCTGAAGTTTTGGAACTGCCCTGTCTTACTAATATTTCTTGCATTTTCAGGCCCTCTCATGCTTTCCACATGGAAGTAGCTGATGTTATCTATGAGCCTGAATGCTTCATTAACTTGTCATTTCTTCTAAGCAATGAAGGATTTCAGAACCACTGCAAAACAAAACACATGTGAGAACTGAGGGCATCTTTCCCCTGGGTGTTCTGAGAATGCAGCTACAGTTTATTATTGATTGAATTACATCTAGTGACTTGTTTTGCAAGCCAAAACCTTCTTAGCACGCGTGCTTCTTCCTTTTAGATTTCATTATCTTGGCGATGTTTCCTGTTGTCTCTTGGAGTACATCTCTCAGCTCCCTTCAGACCCACCAAGGCATCAGCAAAGCTAAGAGTGTGCATACATTATCGCAGAATTTCCATGATAACAATTTGGAGAGAGACTTATGTTAAGGAAATGCACCGAGGATTTGGAACAAGCTCTTTAGCTGACGTTCAGGAAAATGCCCAATCTCTTAGTGGCAGAATCGTGAGCTGTATCTTCCTTGTTGGATTAGCATTTTTCACTTAGCTGACCTGCCTCTACAGATTTTGTGTAGTAACTTGGTGTAGTTGGAAACCCTCTTTGCTTCAGACTGGCAAGTGACTACTCAGTTGCCAACAGCTGACATGGTTGTTTTTCACTCTGCTTTTAAATAAGTAACTGCCTCTGGAGTTGGTGGGATTTTTATTTCTGTGTACCTACCCTGGCTACAGTGTTTGAATACAAAATTTGAATTTATTCCTAATCTTTGACTGATGGAGAGTAAATTGGAAAGGGAGATAGTTTCTTCTTTTGGAATCTTGGGGGTGCTCCAAACTTTGCCACCTGGTACTGCAGCAGAGATACTGCTGCAGACTCGCCTTGTGCTTGTGGGTGTTTGTTAGTTTTTAGTTATGGTGAGACAGATGGGATACAACACAATGGGACTGAACAGGAGATCAAGCGTTGCTCACATTGATTTCCTTAGAGATGACACTTGTAAGCATCGTCTTTCCTGTCTCCCTCTTTTTCCTTTCTTGCCCCAGTGAAAATGGGCCTGTGTGTGAGGAGAGGGTGTACCTCTCTTGAATTAAAATATTTCTCATGAACTAGGACAGAATGTATAATTCTATTAATCTTTCTTGCTAAATGGAATGTTTAAGTCATCACACTTCAAATGTTCACTTCAAGCTTAACAATAAATCTGCCTGCAAAGACAATGACAATTTCAAAGCTGTTTTGTTAATCTTTGATCTTGGAGGTCTTTTCCAACCATGATGATTCTATGACTCCATAAAAAAGCATTTTTTAAATAAGGCATTTTAATCTTCTGTTTTAACATAGACATCAATTTATCAAACATTTTCTTTTTAATGAAACTGTACTCTGCCACTATGAAGTTGTGTGGCGTAAGGGAAGTTAAGGAGGTAACCCCTGGGGAATGGATTCTACACAGAAAATGGATGTCTCTTGTTCTCTGCCACTACTTATGATTCAAATAGCAGGTAGAAAGGTCTTTGTCTCCTGCTAGACCTCCCTCTTACCCTTTTCTTTACCAAAAGAAAAGTAATACTATGGACAGGTGCAGTCCATCCATTTCATTGTACTTAGCTTTAAATAGTGTTTTATCTTGCTGAATATAGGCTCCTGTAAGTGGGCTGACAAATAAGTGTCTGAATTGGGCTGCTGAGCACAAGTAGGGAACAAATGGTACAATGAGAGATAGTGACTAAGTAGGTGGCCCGACCTGCACTGTTGCTTCTCTTGCTACGCACACACAGCTGCTTTGCTTGAAGGATGTATTTCTGCCACCTAGACCTGGGAAGAAATGGTGCATGGATGAACTTGGCTCTGTGGGATGGAGGACTTGGCCTTAGAGTGCAGTTATGCTAAGTATGCTTTGTAGGATTTTGCTATGTTGCCCTGTATTGTTGCTGCCTCTCGTTGTTCTAAGGCTAAAATTGGCATTGCAGACAGACAGTGGTGCCAACCCTACCCAAGGATGAACTAGAAGCTGCAAAATTACAGCTTTATACTAAAATCTCGTTTTAGCAGTAGTGAGCCTGCCTGGATGTGTTCCTGTGTGACTTGGTCTAGGTGATCCTGCTATGGCAGGGGGAATTGGACTAGATCTTCCAATCCCTTATGATTCTGATTGACAACTTCAGGGCATTTTCTGTCATATTGTTACCAATGTCACAACACAACCTGGTTGGTATAAATCTCAACATACATGCTTGGGAAAATACTCTTCCAGGTGGCTTCCCCCCTAGCACTGACCGAATGCACAATCATAACCTTCAGAAGTAGACTATTTGAACTTTCTGCTAGGTCAGTTTCAACTGACGTTGGAGTTAAAGGCAACAGTGTGCCTCAAGAGCACTGTGCTTTTAAATGTTAGCTATAGTCACGGTCATGCTCTCACTCATCACTGCTAGCAGCAGATCTACTCAAGTTTTTGGAGTACTATTCTCAACTCCTTTGCACCACAACTGAACCATTACTATCATGTTGATGAGTACATGAAAGTGATGAATAGCCGATCCAAGTGTGTTGACTTGGATGAGGATGTGGTGTGCTGGTTGCTTTTTCAGAACTACAGCCTGACCTCACCAGACATCATTAGATCTTTTATTGAGGAGGTCTTTCAGCATCTTTGCTGGAGCTTTTGCCTGTAATTCCTAGTTAAAATTGGAAGAAGCTGCTTGTGTTTCTGTGAGATGTTTCACAGCTTGTGATTTGGGACACTGGAGAAAAGAACTGGGGTGTTAATCAGTGAATCTGAAACAGTCAGGATGATGGTGTTGACAGTAGAAGATGGGAGATTTAAAAAGGAATTGGAAGGGTACAAAAAATCAGAAATTTCTTACTGGAACACACCATTTAAGGTAATTGATGGTGATTTGTAAGGTGAAAGAAAAGAACAAGATGGCTTGCAAATGGAACAAAGTAACGTTAAGAATTCCTTGGGATTGAAACATCCCTTAGACATTAAGGATGTAAAAAAAGCAAGAGGAGACAAAGTGAGAGTGAATTAAAGAGCTGTAAAGTACTGCTAGTGGTTTAATCTTCAATTATGGGTATTCAATATGGGTATTCAAAGTTCGTATGGTAATGGCTAGCACAAGGTGCTTGCTATTTAGATGTGCCTCAACTGTCTCACTTAAGCAAGTCGAAAGCTGTTTACTTCTCTGAGATAAATGGATTGGAGCTGGAGTATTCTTTTCATCAGGCTGAAGCTGATATGCCTTATAGAAGAGATGAGCAAAACAGCTGGTGCCAGTAGTACAGTTTCTTGTCCTCAGGATATTCAATCACGGTTGATTGAAAGTTCTTGGGACTGTCAGCATGAAAAGCAGTGATGCATGCAGAGCACAATGTGTAGAGGGAAAAACTGTCACAGAAATGTAACTCAGCCATCAGGCTTATGTCTATCTTAGGGTGAGGTAACTGAATAAATACCAAAGAGAGAAAAAGCAGAAGATCAGTTAACTGCTGCAATACCTAGGCTCCAGTTCACGTGAAGCTTTGTGATTGCACAGATTTAACTGGTGATATGAGGATGCTAAGTGCTTGAAGCCAAATAACTGTCCCTTAATTTAAATGGTTCATGAAGACAAATCTAAGATTTCTTGATATGTAGATGGAGAACAAGCTAACTAAGTCTTATTTAAAAAGCAGCTAATAGGTAAAGGTGTCTTGTAAAGGTCCTCACTTGAAGAGAGTTCTCTATAGAGATACAGATATTCCTATAGACAACACAGAGCATTCCTACCAGAAGAAAAAAATCATCAACTTAAGATAGATATATAGATACATACATGTTGACTTCTGATCCTGTGAGGCAGGCTCTTGATATGCCCATTTTACAGCATCAGGAACTGAGAGTTCTATCTCTAACCTGAAATGGTAGAGTATATTAGTGAGTCATTTCATTCTGACTAGTTTGAGGATAGGGAATTGACTTTAAAAGGCAACAATTCATGTTGTAACTGGATTCCGTATTTCAGCAGGAGGAAACCAGTCACTGCTGTATTTGTCAGAACTGCCAAACACATTGGCCTGCAGTACCTTGGGAAGAAAGGCAGATTGTTTTCTTGTACCCGTAGTAGTTCAGCTGGAAAACACAAAGGCTTTGTAAAAGATGTAAAAAAAACTCAATGTGAAGGACAAGATTCAATTTTGTCCTAATTTTTAGTGGGTTATTGGATTGTAGCCAATGAAGATTGGTGGCCAAGATAAGTGGCCATTTTGACTTTTGGTATAAATGGCTGTGACGGGATATCTTTAAGATACTGTCTGACAAGTTAAATTGTTAACTGAGGTTGTTCTTGAACTATGACAACATAAAATTGACAATGACTCAAGTTCTTAGTAAATTTAGCACCACAAAACTGCAGTACTCTTGCAGAAACAAAGGGAAATTGAGCCACTACCATTAGGAAGTTTAAGTGTTACTACTAATTTTTCTTATTGAACTTAAATGAGATTGAGCTACTGTTACTAGAGCCTTGGGCTTCCCGTTGAAGTCTAGATGGGTCTTTTAACTAGAAGAACTTAAAAGACTAGAGTCTTTTAAGCTTCCTGCTTCCCGTTGAAGTGCAGTTGGTTCCTTGAAGTGACACCTGGAAACTGTACCACCTGTAGAGCTGACTTCCCTGGTGAGAGTGGAATGATGAATAAATGATTCTCTGTCACAGCAGGTGTGTTGGGATGGGAAGGTAACATACTCCAGTGACCCTGGTGGTCTAACAGCTTCTGTTACAGACTGGTGAGTTTTAGACCTGCTGTGCAGCAAGTCCTTTTGCAATATGGGAATGGGATGGTGAAAGAATGATTGGCTGAAACATGTTAATCTAAATCTGTGAGTACTGTGCATGAACTTACATTTAATTGAATCTTCATCACTGAAATGCTTTGCAAAAATCTAAAGGTTAGCTTTGATGATACTCTGGGTTTAAGTTGCAAGTTATTGCCTTTTTTCCAAACATCTTTGTCTTGATTGCTAGGGTAGAAACTGAGACATCAAATGCAAAACATGCTGCTGATACTGTAAATTCAGAAAACCTGCACTCATGTAATATAGGAATTAACACAAAGGATGGCTTTGTAAAAGTCATACAGATCAGACCATCTGTGTGAGGCTCTGTACTTGTTCTTGGAGATTGTCCCCACTAATCCAATCACTTTGGAAATGCTTAAACTCTGTTGTGACTTGCAGTGTTAGCAGTTAGACGTAACTAACTCTTCCCTTCCTTGTGACACTCTTGCAGCTTACAGCTGGAACTGCTGTGCTTGGTCTCATATATTGGAGTGAGCTGCCATCCTTTTCTCTGAAGAGAGGGGTAATTGTTAACCCTTTGGTGCTTATGGTCTACACCTTGAGAAATGCTGTTTTAGCTGGAACAGTCCAGTTGTGTTCACACAACTCAAAGATTTATCCTCTGAATATTACACTTTCTGTCCTCTCCTGGAACTAACAAATCTTGATCTAATTTAAATGCTTCATTTTCAAGATTTATCATGCAGCAATCATAGAATCATCAGGGATTGGAAGGGACCTGGAAAGATCAGCTGGTCCAGTCCCTCCGCCAGAGCAGAACCACCTAGACCAAGTTGCACAGGAAGATATCTAGGTGGGTTTTAAATGTCTCCAGTGAAGGAGACTCCACAGCCTCCCTGGGCAGCCCCTTCCAGTGCTCTGTCACCCTCAGTGTGAAGTTGTTCCTTCTCATATTGATGTGGAACCTCCTATGTTTCAGCTCACACCCACTGCCCCTTGTCCTAGCACTAGATGACACTGAGAAGAGCCTGGCTCCATCCTCCTGACACCCAGCCTTCACATATTTATAGACATTAATGAGGTCACCCCTCAATACACACTTCTGTGACTTAATAAATGAGAAATGCTGTGTACAAGAGAACCGTGGTGGGGGAAAGCCAGCAACAACCTCATTGTAAATATAATCATTATCCTGTAACCATTACTGTACTCCTACTCTTCGTACAAGCAATGACTTGTGTATTCCAGAGCTGCAGGAAAAATTAAGCTGTGATTTGCTCCTTCTGTTTCAGCCAGAGCAATTTCTAATTGATGTCCTCTCTGTAGTAAAATGTTTGGTCTATGGGATGCTTTCAGGTGGTAGGACTTCTAATCTCTCAGATGGAATTCAGAGAGGGTGCTCTCCCTCAATTGCCAGAAGCTACACTGTAGACCTATTCCAGCTCACTGCTGGTTGAGTTTAGTCCTTACACTTACCTCTCCATTGCCATCATCCCCCAGTGGAGAGCAGGACTACCACTTTCCTAGTGTCTAATCTCTGAAGTCCCCTTTCTGCAACAGAGCGGTACTCACAGAAAAGAATAAGCCCCAGTAACATTCTTGAAACAATCCCTAATTTCTGAAGTTATAACCTTTCCTTTGAGTGATGTTCTAGTCCCTGATAATGAGCTTTTTTACCTTGGCCCTGAGTTCCTGCTTACCAGTGTGTTACTGGTGGTTGCCCTAAATCAGCCACTAACATTGGCCAAAGTTTTTGGCCATGATGTTTCCACTCACAGACTATCTAAAACCAGTTCTCGTCTTTAGTTGCAAAATCATGCAAGATGGTTCAATCTTCCCTTGACCAGATTACATGTGCCTCTTTGCTGTTTCTCTACCATATATTTTAAGATGGGGGAAGTGCAGGGTCCCTGTAAAATTAAAATAAAATCTGTGAAATTGCTTTGGTGGTTATTTCATACTGATCTTTTGTTCTGAGTAGAGAAAGCTCTCCCCTGCCTCTTATGCATAGAAATAAGAGTATGGAAATAAGTCCAGGTACTTGATGTCAATTACAGTGATACTATTTAAATGCAAATCTTGTTTTGGTGAGGCTGATCCAATAAGATGAGTAGAGGGCAATTATGTAAATAAGCATATTGTAATAAGACAATGAAGTATTTGTAATTTTGGTTGTTGGCATTTTCCCTCCTCCCAGAGGATGAAGGTGGCTGGGTTTTTAGGAACACATAGAGGAATGGGAGTGGCACTTGACATTCAGTGTTGTAGGATAAAATTGTGTAGAGCCATAGGCTGCAGACTGAAACCGATCAGGTTCATTAGATGCCCAACAAAAGACAGGACTTGCAATTTTTCATTAGTGGCATGCTAATAGGAAACTGTAGAGAAACAATCTAGTCCTGGCCTTTGGAGACATGACTTTTAGAATATGACGTTTCACTCTCTTAGAGGATTTTTGTTTCCCCGTCTCTTTGCAGACTTACTGGTAACGCAGCCACTAATATAGTGATAGGAATGAAATAAATCACTCTTGCACACATTGTCTGTGTATGCCAAACAATTTTGTTTCACTTATTCATCTCAAATAAGCTAAAAATTGTGCTGCTAATACAGATATCAAACTTCAAATATTGAAATCTATCCAGACCCGGAGTCCAAGGTAAGCTGCTAGGCTCCCCATATAGTCAATGGTAACTGACACCTCCAATGAGACTTTGAATGGAGCAAATTTCTGTGTAGAAATACCTTTTTAATTTCCATAGGTTATGGAAATAGTCTGGATGAACTGAGATTAGATACTCATCAAATCTGGGAAAGCTCAACTGTAAAGCCCTGAGAAGTACAACTCATTCATTCCTTTAGAAGTCACCCCTGTCTATTATATTCCAAAAGTCATGGTGGTCTGGCAAAGTCCCCACGGACTGGAAAAGGGGAAACATAACTCCCGTTTTCAAAAAGGGTAGGAAGGAGGAGCCAGGGAACTACAGGCCAGTCAGTCTCACCTCTGTGCCCAGTAAGATCAT